>MCJB01050463.1:146390-230857 GCA_002018475.1 Nicotiana obtusifolia
TTTTTTTTTTTTTTTTTTTTGTTTAATGTGCATATTGGAGATAGTTATTATCTTTATTTTCTTAATGATTCTAAGGTGAGTATTTCTATTTCAATCGCAGTCATTAATTTTTTTTTTGTTTTCTATGTCTTGCATATGAATGAGCATAAAATTTACGTATCTTGCATGTGTGTTTGAGTATAGTTGTTATTCAATTCATTTGATTTAATCAAATATTTTAGCCCAGGCTACTTAATAAATTTATTTTGTAGTATGTATTATGTCTTTGTGAAATAAATATATAACTCGGTTCCCTCAGCAAGAGTGTCAACTTCATATAGTGTTATATTTGAAACAAAAGGCAATCGTCGTCTTTGTTCAGCTCCACAATAATTAGACACATAGTGCTAAAAAGAAAATATAGACTCTTGCCAGCACTGTCGTATGGTTAAGGTGGTCTTCTCATGAGTCTGTTTTTTGTTTTTACTCAAATTGGTGTTTACAAAAATCACAAGACTGTTGGTGACTCATGTATTAGTGTCAGTACCTATGTTCTTTGTATTAGTTTTTGTCTTTATATTGTTAAAGAGCAATTACGTTCTTGATCCTTTTGCTATACTTTTTTCATAATCCGTGATAATATTTTTTAAAGAAAATAGTAGTCAAATATATAAAATAATTTTCTCCTTATGATTCATAATATGTATTCTTTCAATATGTTTGAAATATTTTTGAGATGCTCAAAGAAGGATTATGAAGTGTTTAATTTTGTCATTGACATTTTGACTTTAACTATATGTTTCTTTAAGAATGTTCTCTTCAGTATTTTTGATTTGAAAATAATTTGATCTTTCTTGAAAATGTGTTTCTCTTTTTCTTTATGTCAAAATTAATAATTTAAAACAATTTGATTCTTTTTTGAAAAAGAACTTTCCTCTTTTATTTATCTTAGGAATTTCAGTATCTTTTTTCTCTTTTTACTTTTTCCCAGATCATTTTTACAATGATCATAGATCTATTGAGATAAAATTATAAAACAACGTCAAAGACTCTATCTGATATTTATAATTTGACGTTATTCTCTTGAAATAAATTAAATGTTCCGTCAAATAATTATAAATGAGTAAATAATTTGAGTTGAGGCTATGAGGATTTGTGTGGAGCAATATTTTTTCTGTTATTGAGTAAAATCAACATTCATCAGGTTAGGAATTTATACTATTTCCTTTTATTTTTATCTATAACTTAAGATACAATTTTTGAATAATATTTATGTGATTTTTAATTTTCTTTATATAGTGCAAAGCGTCGTTCGTCTTTTTATCCTTTAAAAATTAATTTCACACTAGACAAAATAGTCATTTAATTATTTTCCTAAATTTATGGACTTTGAAATCAAGTAAAATTTTGTTATTAAAATCTTTCCTTATTAGAGTAATATAGGAATTCCTAATATTTAGACTTTAAAATCAATTAAGATTTATAAAATTCTTTCCAACTATGTAATATAACTATTCTAGAAGTACGCAAAAATGTAAAAAATATCAAAAATAGAAGATGTAAATAATAAGGAATATAAAAACTTTTAACCATTCTAATCAGAAAAATAAATAAAAAACAGCCTGAAGCACGTACATAATATATACAATATCACTGTGATAACTTTATCTCTTTTAAACTAAAACATTCCTCATCGTATCCACTTAGAATTTCTTTTGCCTAAGACCTCACAAGATTTATATAGGATTTTCACACAAAAGGTGCAACATTATTTTTATGTAGTTTAAATAGAAATCATGTTGATTATCAATTTATTTTTTGTTATCAATTTATCATCAGATTGCATATTATCACAAGAGTTATGAGCAAAATTACATAATTATAGTTCTCTCCATGTTATTTTAAAACTATACAATATGAACTATACATAATACATTTCTATATTAAGTTATACATAATATTCAAAATGTGAAGTTAATTCTTGTACAATATTGACTCAATTTATTATATTTAGACATTATATTATCACTTCTTCATTTTTTTTCTAGGAAGTTATCGAACAAAACCCTTTTATTCCCAAAAAGTTTAGACTACCAGAAGATTCAATCTTTTAAATTTGTGTTATTTGACTAATATTTAAAGAATCGTGATAAAGTATATATATAGTAATATATAACCGATCATTTCAATTTTAGTTAAGTTTCATATAAATTAAACAATAGCAATTTTATAAGATATTTACGAGAAATCAGTGTTACTTCATCCTAGTTATATTTTTTGCATATTTATCGTGTGAATGTTTATATAATTTTTCAAAAAAAAATTATCCTTATTGATACGAAGTACACGCATTACATGCGTCTTAAATTCAATTTACCAAATTATTTCCTTTAAAAATAAGATTTTCTTATGACAGATCCATCTAAATAATAAAGAAGAACATATGTCACGCACATCATTTGTGAATTAAGTGAAATAATATTTAATTGGTTGAACTCAAGTAACGTGTCTTTGAAATATTACCAATAGATAACTTTTAAATAATTAACTCTATTCTATTTTACGACACGGAAAAAAAATATCTTAAAATATGTATGCAAATAAAAATAAGTATTTTAAACAATATTATAATTATTTATACGAATTCACATTAAATAGATATAAGCATTATTCCATAATTTTTTTGTGACAATTGTATTAGGTAAAATATACTATGGCATGTGGCCACCCAAGAAGGGGACACGTGGAACGCAAGACGGGGATGGCCGAAAACATAACGCAACTATTCATTTGTCACCGGAAAGGATAACGTTCATAACAGCATTAAATGCTCTACGCCGGTAACATTTAATAAGGAATTTCTGCAACATTAAAAGCGACGGCCCGTTATAGAGAATTTAGCATTTATATTTACCGTTACATCTTCATCAATGCTCCTCATAATTGACATTAAAGAAGGGCACGACCCTAGTACCTTCTTCATAGCTGTAAATAATGAGCTCAGTGATCATTGTAAGGCACATGAATTTTCTGGCTAAACTTACACTATATTCTACTCAAAGCTTAATACAGTCTTATTTTTCTCGCTTTTGGATCTCATCATTGCTTGTGCCCAGAAACTTTGTTTCCAGAACTGTTGTCTCTGCTGTTTCATCTACATTTCAATGCTAAGTATTATACATTTCTTTAATTATTATATTATTTAAGGATCAAATTAGTTCACATGTCTAAAAATCACGTATAAATTTAATTTTATCGTTTTTATGGATAAACAATAATATTTTATTTCTTTCTACAAAATATTTAGTTGTATTTAATTTTTCATTTTAATTAAATTCTCCGTACGATAACTAAACCAAATAATATGGAGTCTCTTTCTGTTTTTCAGATTTTTTTCATCTGAGTTCCCATAGGTATGATATTTTCTTATTAGATAGAGTACTTGATAAAATAAAACTCATTTTTTTAAGGCCATGAAGATAAATTGCCGCATGATATATGAATACAATTCAAAATATTGTTAAACTACGTCTCAACAGTAAAATAAATAAATAACTCATATATCGAATTTATGATAAGGCCGCATTAGTATACTTTGCTCTGACATAATTTTTTAAAATTTTAAATCGGTTTAATGGAATTAGTATTTATTATTTTTAAGAATTTATGTATATTGATATAAAGGACATGCACAACACGTGTATCTTAAAATTAGTACTTTTAAGATAGCGAGTGGACCGAAAACTAATCTCCCAAATGCAGACAGTCTTTGACTGTTGAAAGAAATAGGTGTTCATGGTTAATTAGAAAATATACCCAATTTTATTATAAAAACTTTTTGAATATTTATTTATTTACTCTTACGTGGTATTCATAAGCTTTTGATTCAGATCGTTACCCTTCATTAAAATGTCATATGCATACGGGTAAAATCGAATCTGCTGCATGACTCGTCTTTCCGGTGAGTCAATCGGAGCAATAACGTGACCGTATCGTATCGAAGTCAAAACGAAAAATCCCTCGTATTAGGGTTTGGGCAAGGCACTTGCCCTTGGAGATATCGCGGCCAGATCCTCGAGGGCTGATTCGAAGATTGAAGACTTCGGAGAATATTACCTAGTAGTTCGCACGACTAACAAAGAGCCGTGATATCCGTGCCTAAACGAATATCATGGCACGAATCTCGGCTCGTATCGGAGATCGACGAAATGGAAGATTTTTACCTTTTAGAATTGTACTTAGGGTAAAACTCCCCTACTATATAAAGGAAAAAGATTATTATTCATAGGGACACATTGTAACACGCATATCAAGAAAATATACTCTTATTTTCTTTGTTATTCAAAGTTCTTACTTTTGTTCATCAGTTCTTCATTAATGTGAGTCCGGGATCGAAGGCAGGTATTTCATTAAGACAGAGTCCGGGATCACTCTCCTTGTTGGTTTGACAAATTTATTATGTCTTTTATCTATTTAATCTAACGTCATTTATCATTTGTATTGAATTAATCCGCATAACCTTAAAACCACATATAAATTTAATTGTTATTCATTTTTTGGGGTGAATAGTTTGGCGCCTACCGTGGGGCTAAGGATTATAGTGGTAAATTGATACAAATTTTCATAATGCACTCTATTTCACACTTGTTCTTTGAGCTTTTAATTTCAGGACAAATTAAAAATGTAAAACTCCCGATCTATCCATTTGAACGTTGATGCTAAGTCCGTCCACCATGGCGAGAACAACAATGTGGTGCCCAGCAACGAAGTGCCCCTTGTTGACCCCAATGAAGTCCCAGTCGGCGGATCCAATCGATGCTGACTCGCATGTGGCTATCGAAGCAAAGCCTACTAACCTCGAAAAACAGCATTCCTGGGAGAGCCCGATCGATAGCCCGGAGTACACACGACGACGAAGATGATAGGATCAACTTACGGGTGATCTTCGAAATATTACAGGCTTAACAGGCAGCAATAGCCCAGTCGCAGAACCAAAGTCGCGTCCCCAGCAGAGTTGAGCCCGAGCCATCCCGAGCGCTCGCAGAAATGAACCGGCCACAAAAAGGCCGAGTGAAGCAGAACCCGGGACCAACCCCGAGATAATAAAGATGCTTGAAGAACTGACAAAATGGGTGGAATCGGAAGAAAAGAAAATCGAAGCCAACGACAAAAGTGGAGACCTATAACTCCAAGGTCGATCAAATCCCAGGAGCATCACGGATACTGAAGGGCCTGGATTCCAAGAAATTTGTCCAAAAGCCTGTCTCTCCGAAGTCGATCCCAAAGAAGTTCCGTATGCATGAAATTCCGAAGGAACAACTGATCCAAATGGACATGTAACCTCCTACACATGTGCCATCAAGGGGAACGACTTGGAAGATGACGAAATCGAATCCGTTCCGCTTAAAAGGTTTGGAGAGACATAGTCAAAAGGAGTTATGATATGGTATCACAACTTACTCCCTAATTCTATTGACTAGTTTGCTATGCTTGCAGATGCCTTTGTAAGCGCTCGCTGGATCCATCAAGGTCGAGACCAGGAAGTCTGACCTTTTCAAAGTAAAGCAAAGAGATAACAAGATTCTCAGGGAATTCGTGTCGAGGTTTCAAATGGAACGAATGGATCTGCCTCCGATCACGAATGATTGGGCCGTTCAGGCATTCACCCAAGGACTCAATCCCCAAAGCTCATTGGCTTCACAGCAGTTGAAACAAAATTTGATAGAATACCTGGCGATAACTTAGCCGACGTCCATAACAGGTGCCAATTAAAAATTAGGGTAGAAGACGATCAGCTTGGGGGCCCCTCCCGGATCCGTTTATCCCGTCAAAACTACTGACAGATCCAAAAGAGTCGTAGATCATGAACCAAGACCGAATAGAGATCGGTATCAGCCATATAATAGAGATCGAAGGGGTAATGGGTCAGGACGCAACCCTGCGAGAAGTGAAAGAAGGAGCGATCGAGGTCATAATAACCAGGGACTCATGAGCAAAAATGGTTTCGACAGACTCATCAGGTCTAAGGAGCCACCAAGATTATCGGAGTACAACTTCAGCATCGTATCAGCCATCGATACTAAGTGGTCTTGACCATTACAACCCGATCCTGCCCAAAGGGACCCCGACCTAATATTTAAGTATCATGGCACTCATGACAAAAAAACTAAAGACTCCCGACAACTGAGAGAAGAAGTAGCCCGGTTATTCAATAACGGACACCTCCAAGAATTTCTGAGTGATCGAGCAAAAAATCACTTCAGGAATAGGGACTCCAACAAATAGATCGAGCAAGAGGAATCTCAGTATGTCATTAACATGATCATTGGTGGAGTTGACGTCCCCCAAGGGCCGATGTTAAAGCGCACTAAGGTGTCCATTACAAGGTAAAAACAAACTCGAGATTATGTATCGGAGGGAACCCTATCTTTCAATGACAAGGATGCTGAGGGCATCGTGCAACCACATAATAATGCACTAGTAATATCTCTACTCATAAATAAATCTCGAGTTAAGCGTGTGTTAATGATCCAGGTAGCTCAGCCAATATCATCAAATCGAGGGTCATGGAACAACTAGGTCTAAAAGACCAGATAGTGCCTGGAGTCCGAGTTTTAACGGATTTAACATGGCATGTGAGACTACTAAAGGGGAGATAACGGTAAACACCGTCGGAACCGTTCAGGAAACAAAGTTCTACGTGATCGAAGGAGATATGAGATACAATGCTCTATTCGGAAGGCCATCGATTCACAACATGAGGGCAGTACCCTCGACACTACATAAGATGTTGAAATTCCCCACGCCGGGATCAAGACTGTTTACAAAGAACAGTCGGCCTCAAAAGAAATGTTCGCGGTCGATGAGCTGACCCCGATATCCGCACTCTCGACTTCAAAGAACCCGAGTTAGTTAACAAGGAAGAAACCAAATAGCAATCACCAACCCCGACCCCAATCGAACCAGAAAAACAGGAGACAGGCGAGGATGATGATTACGGAGTCCCTATGTCGTTCATAGCCCCTGACGATTCCGATGCCACCAAGTCAACGGTTGAGGAGCTGGAGCAAGTCAGATTGATCGACCACATGCCCGATCGGAAGGTATACCAGGGCACGAGGCTAACTCCCGAGCTCAGTACGAAACTCATTGAATTCCTTATAGCTAACATAGATTATTTCGCTTGGTCCCACGTAGATATGACAGGGATCATGCCAGAAATAACCACTCACAACCTGAGCTTGGACCTGACGTTCCACCCGGTTAAACAGAAGAGGAGGCCTCAATCTGAAGTCAAGCACGCATTCATGAAAGACGAGGTATCCAAACTCCTTAAAATAGATTCCATTCAAGAAATTAAGTACTCGGATTGGTTAGCAAACGTAATAGTAGTACCTAAAAAGGAAAATAAATTAAGAATGTGCATAGTCTACAACGATTTGAACAAGGCATGCCCTAAAGACTCTTTTCCTTTGCCTAACATCGATCGCATAATTGACGCGACGGCTGGCCACGAGATACTCAGCTTTCTCGACGCCTATACTGGGTACAACCAAATCCGGATGGACACGGGCGATCAGGAAAAAACTTCCTTCGTCACTAAATACAGCACCTATTGTTATAACGTAATGCCGTTCGGACTAAAGAACGTCGGTGCCACTTACCAACGCCTAGTAAACCAGATATTCGAAGAACAAATAGAAAAATCAATGGAGGTTTACATTGACGAGATGTTAGTTAAATCCCTGCGAGCAGAGGACTATTTGGAACATTTGCAGAAAACCTTCGACATACTGAAGAAATACAAAATGAAGCTGAACCCGGAGAAATGCGCATTCGGGGTCGAGTTCGGGAAGTTCCATAGATTCATGGTGTCCAACCGGGGAATCGAAATCAATCCCAATAAAATCAAAGCTATAAAAGACATCACCGTAGTGGACAATGTCATGGTCGTTCAAAGGTTAACCGAGCATATAGCCGCCCTGGGTCGGTTCATATCAAGGTCCTCCGATAAGAGCCATCGGTTATTCTCATTGTTAAAGAAGAAGATAACTTTTCGTGGACCTCGAAATGCCAGCAAGCTTTGGAAGAACTCAAATGGTACCTTTCGGTTCCACCTTTGCTTCATACTCCGAAGGCAAACAAGCACTTGTACCTGTACTTAGCGGTATCTGAGATAGCGGTAAGTGGAGTCTAAGTCCGGGAAGAAGAAGGAACGCAATGTCTGATATATTATGTTAGCAGGACTCTAGGAGAGGCCGAAACAAGGTATCCTCACTTGGAGAAATTGGCGCTCGCTTTGCTAATCGCCTCAGGGAAGTTAAGGACATATTTTCAATGCCATCCCATATGTGTCGTAACTACTTACCCATTGAGGAACATAATGCACAAACCCGAGCTCTCGAGATGATTGGCCAAATGGACCATGGAGATTAGCGGGTACGATATCGAATATCGACCCCGAACAGCCATCAAATCTCAAATTTTGGCAGGCTTCGTGGCCGACTTCACGCCGACCTTAATACCCTCGGGGACCTCCTCGGGAATCTAGACCCTCTTTACGAACGGTGCCTCAAACACAAAGAGTTCTGGACTCGGCATTGTGTTGAAGCCGCCACGGGTAACGTAGTTAGGCAAGCTATTAGAACTGTGAAATTGACTAACAATGAGGCCGAATATGACACCATGATCACAGGTTTCGAATTGGCTAAAAGCTTGGGAGCCGAAGTGATCGAAGCCAAATGCGATTCCCTCCTCGTGGTAAATCAAGTCAATGGAACATTCGAAGTGAAGGAGGAACGAATGCGAAGATATAACTACAGGTAACGCTACATTTATTCAAGGAATGGACCCTACAAACGTGCCCTAGGATCAAAATAGTGAAGCCATGCTCTAGCTAACTTGCGGTTGTTGGTTGATGATGATGAACTCAGCTCGGGGATGGTCATACAACTCATGAAATCGATATTGAAAGAAGTCCATGACGAGATAAACTCGACAAGTTTAACCTGGGACTGGATAAACAAGTATATAGATTACCTGAAGACTGAGAAGTTGCTCTCGGATCCCCAAAGAATTGAGAACTCTGCGCACGAAGGCGGCCATGTTTACCTTGTCCGAAGATAATACCCCGTTCAGAAGAACGTTCGGTAGCCCACTCACCATATGTTTGGGAATGGGAGACACCGTATATGTTTTGAGGGAAGTTCACGAAGGCACCTGTGAGAACCATTCGGGGGAAAAATCGTTGGTTCATAAGATAATCAGAGCCGGCTATTATTGGATCGACATGGAGAAAGATGCGAAGGAGTTTGTGCAAAAATGTGACGGTTTTTAGAGGCATGCACCAATGATCCACCAACCCGGGGAATTGCTACACTTGGTCCTATCACCATGGCTGTTCATGAAATGGGGAATGGACATCATCGGTCCCCTACCATGGGCACCTGGTAAGGCTCAATTTATACTATTTATGACTGATTATTTCTCTAAATGGGTTGAAGCTCAAGCATTCGAGAAGGTCCGAGAAAGGAAGTCATCGACTTCATTTGGGACCACATAATATGCTGGTTTGGTATATTGGCCGAGATAGTATATGATAACGGGAAGCAGTTCACCGACAGCAAGGTCAGCAAATCTTTTGAGGACCATAAGATCAAGAAGATCTTGTCAACACCCTATCACCCTAGTGGGAACGGGCAGGAAGAGTCGACGAACAAAAAAATCCTTCAAAACCTTAAGAAAAAGTTGACAGATGCCAAAGGGAAGTAGAAAGAAATCCTGCCTGAAGTCTTGTGGGCATATCGCACGACCTCAAAATCCAGTACCGGGGCCACCCCGTTTTTATTGGTCTACGGTGTCGAAGCAGTAATACCGGTCGAGGTGGAAGAATTGAGCCTCAGGTTCCGGTATGTAACCGTTGAATCAAACGGCGAGGCCATGAGCACGAGCCTAGAACTAATGGATGAGAGGCACAAGGCGCTCTAGTCCGGCTGGCCACCCAAAAATAGCGGATAGAAAGATATTACAACTGCAGAGCCAACCTCTGACACTTCAACATCAGGACTTGGTATTTAGAAGAGTAGCATAGATCACCTAGAACCCGAATGAAGGGAAGCTAGGACCAAACTGGGAAGGTCTATATCGAGTCATCGGTATTACTGGTAAAGGTTTGTATAAACTCGAAATGAGAAACGGCACACAGCTACCAAACAACTGGAATGTGATCCACTTAAAATGATACTACTGCTAAGGTACGCCACCATTCGTTTTCTTTTAGTTATTTTATTTTGGCAATACTTGCAAACAACAGCCAAAGGAGAATGTAGTTGATTAGGCCTGAAAGCACGCGTTGCACTCTTTATCCCTTGAACCGGTTTTGTCCCAAATAGGTTTCCAATAAGGTTTTTAATGAAGAAACAATAAATCGTGCTAACTTAGAGTCAAAGACCTGTTTTAAGTCGGAGTCAATGGTCGCATCAACATTATCCGAGTCCACTTGAAGATCGACCTCGAGTACTGGGGGCTATCACCCTTGGGTCATGATTTTTAGTAGGGAAGGAAACTCTATGCTCGAACGGTCTAGGCTCGGTGGTTAGGATTCATTGTAAGGGTCAAACGGTCAAATGAACCGTGCCTACGTAGGTCACCCCAGCCACAACATGAGCTTTTATGAAATCCTATACGTTATACGCAGAAATGAAAGAAAGTTTCTACCTTGCTAACAAACACTCTTTGCTTCTTAAAAGTATCGAGCCCAAGGGCTATTCCTATCCGAGAACTATCGAGCCCAAGGGCCACACCTGTTCGAGCCCAAAGGGCTAACCAACTCGGAGACAGTCGTCCTTGATAAGTTCGGACAGCTCGGGTTATTAAAACATGGAGGCATAAAGCCAATTAGGTAGTGCCCAAACCTAAATGGCTACGACCACCCTAAAAACGGTTTGGAGACGTCTGAAGCCCATAATAAAAATATAAGGCCTTCAAAAAGATTCCAAACTCGTTCAAAGGTTACCCTCGGCAAAGATATAGTCTAAAAACATTTAAATGAGCATCTTGGGGAAAGCTTCTGGTCACTCTGAGCCCCCCCATAAGTTTCAAGAAAAACTTCTATCGAGGACGTGTCTTGTTCGGACCTCCGGAAAATGACTTATTACTACGTTTGATTCCATGCTAAGGCATTTGAAATCTTTTCAATTAGGATACTAAAAATCATAGACTTCAAAATTGCCAAAAGGAAAATACTTTATATACATTCTGGAATGTCTTTACAAAGGCCAATGAAAATGGCCTCGACAAAATAAATATACAAGATACAAAACCAAAGACAAAAAATCCTAAGGCAGCTACGCCTGATCTTCACCAGGATTCGACTCGTCACCAGGTCCGTCGAGGCCTTCTTCATCTTCGGGCTCTCCAGAGCCTTTGGAGCCTTCTTCATCATCGGGTTCAGCTAGCTTCTTGGCCTCGACCTCAGGTCTTTTCGCCTTCTCGAGCTTGGCTGACAAGTCGAAGCCTCGGGCGTGGATCTCTTCAAGGGTCTCCCTCCGGGATAGCTGCCTCACGTACTTAGCAGTAGTCTTCAGGTGAGCCTCAACTTCTTCAACATCAGCACTATGTTGGGTCACCATCTCTTCAGCATCAGCCAAGGTTGCTTCTGACTTGGACCTAGCTAATTCGAGCTCCTTGCCGAGGGCATCCCATTTGGCAATGGCCGAACCCAATTGAGCTTGAAAGTCCTCGTTTTGTCGAGCTCGAGCATCAATTTTCTCTTTCGTCACTCGGAGTTGAACCTCCACCGAAGTCAGTTGTGCTTGGGAGGACTCCTTCTCCGAAGCTAGCAGATTCAGTTTGCTCTTCCAAATATCGGTCATGGCTTGGACCTCATTCATTTCAGCTTAGAGTGGGTCGATCCGGTCAATCTTATGCTGAACCTGCAAGGTTTGGTCGTTAGTTGCCATGGCTAAGTCTTCATTGCTAACAAAACCTTTACCTTTTCACCAAGTCGGCATGCTCCTTATGAGTCGCATCTAGCTCGGCCTGGAGGTTCTTGACGACCCCTTCGTGTTGCTCGTTGAGAAGCTTATACATGTCTTTTTTCTCAGCAAGTTACTTGACCTCAGCCTCGAGCTGGTTAGCTTCAGTTCTGTCACGGCCCAAGCCGGAGGGCCGCGACGGGCACCCGAGCCATACCTGCCGAGTGCCGGCATACCTGCTATCTTACTTTCTTTCGTTTTCTATAAAGCCGATGAATGCCGTATAAATAATAACAATAATCATAATTAGCTCAGACCTTTCGATAACAACACATTTCATACATATCAACAGAAATACCATACCATGACGTGAACATACATATATAATATACCATGGCCGACACGGCCATCATGCAAAAACTAAACAACAAAAGATACATTTGCCGACAGGGCAATTCCAACTGTACATAAGTCAACCCACTGTCTATTGTCTATGAGCCTCTACAAGAAGACAACTATGCAACCTAAGTCAGAACAGGGCCCCGACATGCCCATAATGCCTATATGCAAAATGCATACCAAGACTATGGCAAGTCCGAAGGATGGATCTCGCCGATATCCGCCGAACTGGATAGCCTACTGTGGTGGAGGAGCCTCGTCTATCTGTCTGCCCGGACCTGCAGCACGACATGCAGCAGCCACAAATAAAAGGGCGTCAATACGGATAATGTACTGAGTATGTACGACAGGAAAACATAATATAAGAGTAGTAATATGCGTCAGGAAGAGAAACATACAACCTGTACTGTCTGAATGCCTCTGAGGGAAACTAATCATGACATGCCCGGTGTGCACATGTATACATATACATATATATTCTTTTTTTACATTCATCATATACATACGCCTCTGTGGGACTTATCATCATCATTTACATACGCCTATGCGGCCTTATCATCATCATATACACATGCCTCTGTGGGCCTCATCATCATCATATCACACCCGGCCATAACAGGCTCGGTAATAACGTACCCGGCCTTCATAAGGCTTGGTAACAACGTACCCGGCCTTCATAAGGCTCGGTAGGATAAAACATACACATACATATAGTTGCACAATAGGTGCCATACCTGGCCGACTATAGCGCGGCTCGGTAGAGTAAAACATATACTATGCATGCTGGACTCATATGAATCATACTTTCATAGTAACGTAGGGTCGAAGAAATAACAATACATCAATCCTCTTATAAGAGGGGAAATAATATAAGCACTCCTAGCTTCTAAGAATAGAGTATTCTTTGGGGCTCGGTGGTAGCATTGTAGTCAATTGGAGTCGTGCAAAAGAAAGAAAGGGACGGTCTTACATACCTGGTATTTTCTGCGCCAAATTTCAAGCTTCGCGCAGTTACAATTTCCTTAGTCTACAATGGAAGAACGATCTTATCGTTATTCTCTAAACGTTATGGTTATAATCAACTTCAGCCCTAAATTTATATGGTGTTCCTCCACACCCTTCTTCCTCCAAAAATCGACAACAATGGTAGTAAGACATGCAACTCAATAACAACCCAAAACAACCATAACTCAGTCCATTATCAGTAATTAACTTGAACCCATGGCTTCCAATCACCATTCCATGAGTTCTTACTTGCATGGAATGGAATACCATGAATTCCCAAGAGAAAGAATGCACGAAAGGGAGTAGTAACTTACCTTGCATGTTGGATATCTCAGCCCTCTCCCTTGGTTCTTCAACTTCTAGGTCTTATTCTCAATTAGGGCTTGAAAGAGGGAAAAATTAGTTAGGGCTTTTCCCTAATTCTTCCATCTCCAGATTTCTTTCCTCAATTTGGAGCTTGAAAGAGAGGGAAATTGGTTAGCGCTTGTGTGGGACTCCTCGAGAAGGGTTGCAGATGGTTCTTCTTGGTCTTGAGTTTCAGAAATGGTGAAATAACGGGTTTATGCGCCTTTTATAGGTCTTTCAATAAGTGACACACGTGTCTGACGCTTTCACATCTCCGACTGCATTTACGTTGCATATCCAACATGCGGTTCGCATTTTGGACTCGAAACTCAGCCCAGAAATATGTCTCATTCTGCGGCCCAGGAGGTCTGTTTTGTGGTCCGCATTTACAATATGCTGTCGCGTACTGACCGCATTCCTAACATAGATTTCTGCACAGAAATCTGTTTCAGTTCGTGATGCATTAGGTGCAATATGCGGTTCGCATTTCAAGAATGCGTTCGCACTTATGGCCGCATTTCTGGCATTGATCTTTGCCCAGAAATCTGCCTTGGTCTGCGATCTCAGTGTTGGATTTGCGGCTCGCATGTGTGTTTTGCGGTAGCATATTCAACTTTGCGAAGCCCTTTGCTCTTTTCTTGACTTTTTGGACTTCTTTTCCGATTCTTAGGCCCTTATATGTAGACTTTCTTACGACGCAATCTAACGTACGAAATTACGGGTTGTAACACTCTCCCCCCCTTAGGAACATTCATCCTCGAATGTAAAGGTTTACGGGGATTTTACTAAACATATGGTTTTACAAGAGTATGCAAACTTATGGACATGTGCATTATTAGCATATTATCATTTTGCACTAGGAAAGAGTATTCTCAAGTTATTGTTTACCTCGTAAGGACGTTTCTCCTTTCAATGCGTTCTGCGTTCCCTCGGCATCCTCATTATCTACATTCTGGAATAGGTACGGATGTTTAGACTTCATCTCTTCCTCTGCTTCCCATGTCATGTGCGGAGGTTCACCTGCATGACCAAACCTTTCTGGAAAGACCTCCAAAAGTTAGCTGTGAATTGAGCTCCTCGGTCTGATATAATGGATACCGGCACACCATGAAGTCTAACAATCTCCTTGATATACAGCTTTGTATAGTCTTCAGCTGTGTAGGTTGTCTTAACTGGTAGAAAATGGGCACACTTTGTAAGTCGGTCCACTACCATCCAGATGGAGTCGAACTTATGATAAGAGCGAGGTAATCCAGTAATGAAGTCCATATTAGTCACCTCCCATTTCCAGGTTGAAATTTCTATATTCTGAAGCAATCCACCAGGTTTTTGATGTTCTATCTTTATCTGTTGACAATTGGGACACTGGGCTACAAATTCTGCAATAGACTTCTTCATACTATCCCACCAATACTGCTCCTTGACATCATGGTACATCTTTGTTGAACCGGGGTGGATGGAATATCGGGATTGATGAACTTCCTTCATAATATTCTCTCACAACCCGGCCACATTAGGCACACATAATCGGCCTTGGCACCTCAGTGTTCCATCCCGTGCAATCTCAAAAGCTGAAATTTTTCCTTGTTGAATGCCCTCTCTCAATCGTACCAAGGTGAGATCTTCATATTTCCGTGCTTTCACCTCGGCTACCAGAGATGATACTGAGGTATTATGCACAGTGACACCCCTGTCCTCGGCGTCTAACAATCTGATTCTCATATTGGCCAGCTGGTGAAGCTCTTTAGTTAACCCCCATCTTCCTGCTTCAATGTGCACTGAGCTTCCCATTGACTTTCGGCTGAGAGCATCTGCCACAACATTGGCTTTACCGGGATGATACAATATCTCGACATCGTAGTCTTTCAGTAATTCGAGCCAACGTCGTTGTCTTAGATTCAACTCCTTCTGAATGAAGATGTATTGAAAACTCTTGTGATCTATGTAGACGTCAACATGGACACCGTACAAGTAGTGCCGCCATATTTTCAAAGCATATATTACTGCAGCTAATTCCAAATCATGGGGTTGGATAATTCTTTTCATGCTTCTTCAATTGCCTTAATGTGTAGGCAATCACCTTCCCATGTTGCATCAATACGCATCCCAAACCCATACCTGAAGCATCACAATATACCACATATCCTTCTGTTCCCTCTGGAAGAGTAAGCACTGGCGCGGAGATCAGCCGATTCTTTAGTTCCTGGAAACTACGTTCACGCGCGTCGGACCATTGGAATTTAGTAGCTTTCCGTGTTAGCTTAGTCAATGGTGCTGATATAGAGGAAAACCCTTCTACAAACCTCCTATAGTATCCCGCTAGCCCTAGAAAGCTGCGGACTTCTGACGGTGTTGTGGGTCTTGGCCAACTCTTCACTGCATCAATCTTCTGAGTGTCGACACTAATATCCTCGTCAGATATTACATGGCCTAGGAATTCTACTGCGTTCAGCCAGAATTCACATTTGGAGAACTTCGCATATAACTTGCGATCCCGAAGGGTCTGCAATACTATCCGCAAGCGGCCCATATGTTCTGTCTCTAAACGAGAATACACCAGGATATCATCAATAAATACAACTACGAACACATCAAGATAGGGCCTGAATACAGTATTCATGAGATCCATGAAAGCTGTTGGGGCATTTGTTAGCCCGAACGACATTACTACGAACTCAAAATGCCCATATCTTGTCCTGAAGGCTGTTTTTGGAATATCCTTCTCCTTGACTTTCAATTGAAAATACCCTGAACGTAAGTCAATCTTGGAAAAACACTTGGCTCCCTGGAGTTGGTCAAATAGGTCGTCAATCCTTGGAAGTGGATATTTGTTCTTTATGGTAACCTTATTCAACTGTCGATAATCGACACACATCCTTAACGACCCATATTTCTTTCGTACGAACAAGACTAGAGCACCCCAAGGTGAAGTGCTAGGCCTAATGAAGCCTTTATCCAGCAAGTCCTTCAACTGCACTTTCAACACTCGCAACTCTATTGGGGCCATTTTGTATGGAGGGATAGAGATCGGGTGAGTTTCAGGCAACACATCAATGCCAAACTCAATCTCCCTTTCAGGAGGAAGACCTGGGAGTTCATCTGGGAAAACATCCGAAAACTCATTGACCACGGGGATTGATTGTAGAGTAGGTGGCTTCGCCTCCACATCCATCACACGAACGAGATGGTAGATGTAACCCTTTGAGATCATCTTCCTTGCCTTAAGATAGGAAATAAACCTACCTTATAGCGTCGCAATGTTCCCTTTCCATTCAAGGATGGGTTCACCAAGAAATTGAAATCTAACCGTCTTCGTACAACACTCAACATTTTCATAACATGAAGCCAACCAATCCATTCCCATTATTACATCGAAATCAACCATTTCTAATTCAAACAAATCTGCCGAGGTTTGACGACTACAAATCGTCACGGTGCAACCTCTATATACTCTCTTGACAACCACAGAATCTCCTATTGGAGTAGATACCGCAAAGGTTTTGCTTATTAATTCAGGTTCGACATCAAACTTATCAGCCACAAGAGGCGTAACATATGATAAGGTAGATATGGGATCAATCAATGCATATACATCATAAGAAAGCACTGATAATATACCTGTAACGACATCCGGAGACGACTCACGATCCTGTCGACCTGCTAGAGCATATATTCGATTCTAAATACCACTCGAATTCGGCACTGCACCTCTACCTCTACCACGACCTGCTGGCTGCTGAAAACCCCGTGCTGGAGGTCGAATTGATGAGGAAGTACCAGACACAGAGCCAGTCGGCTGATCCATACCACCACCTTCTCTGTTAGGACAATCTTGCATCATATGACCAGGCTGTCGCAAAAAATAACATGCATAAGAACCTCGACGGCACGGTCCAAAGTGGGTCCTGCCGCACTGATCACAACGAGGCATTGGGGACCTCGTCTGAATAGTATCCCTGTGATGTTGTGAGCCTGAGGCCCAGGAACTCTGACCCGGACCCGAATAGGTAAATCATTCATATCGAGGTCTCTGAAACTGTGGAGGAGCATTAGTTACAAATGGTGTCGAACTCCTCAAAAATTGGGGCCTGACACTACTTCTGAAGTCACCGGAATACCCTACAAACCTCGTCCTCTTATGCTGGCCCCTATCCCACTCCCTGTCTACTCCTTGCCGGCGCTTACGATCCTCTAATGTCTGGGCATAAGCCTGAATACGAGAAATATCCATGCCCTCTATCAAAGATGCTGTAGTGCACTCATTTATCAGATGTGGTCCCAATCCGTTCACAAACAAATGGACCCTATCACCCATCTCGGCCACCATATTGGGAGCATACCTTGCCAAAGAATCAAACTGCATGTTGTACTCCCGCACGCTCATATTACCTTGTCTAAGGTTCAAGAATTTATCAGCTCTGGCTCGTCGTACCTCAACTGGCAGGTAGTGACGAAGAAACGCCTCAGAAAATTCATTCCACACAGGTGGGGGAGCATCTGGACCCCTGGATCTTTCCCAACTATCATACTAGAAGACTGCTAAACCGATAAGAAGCAAACTCCACTGCCTCCGTATCACTAGCATGTATAACCCGCAGTGTGCGATGAATCTGATCAATAAAAGCCTGCGGGTCCTCCTTGGGGTCTGACCCGGTAAACACTGGAGGATCTAGATTAATAAAAACACAAACTTTGGCACTAATTGGTTTATCAGCAGCACCGGTATTCTGCTTCTGAGTCTGAGAAGCTACCAAGCTAGTCAACAATTGTACTGCAATCCTCAAGTCCTGGTCTGTAGTACCAGATAAAGGAACTGGAGATACTGCGTGGCTTCTAATATCCTCTGGGGAAGGAGGAATAGATGAGGTCCGAGACGGCATCTCACTCTGAGGCTCACTTTAGCCTTCTCTAGCTTGGGGCACCTGACTGGTATCCTCTCCCACATCTGTATTGAGCCGTCTACTATTTGCTTGCTTCCTAGTCGAAGGCATCGCTGTAGGTAAACAAGGTGAATGTTAGGGATGAACACTTATGACTCAGCTCTACGCACGATCTAGATTTAGAAAGAAGGTAACAATCCTAAATGTCAGGCAGCCTCCTGATTATAAATGTGGCGCGCTACACACCCATAATCAGGACTCTACTAGACACGGCTCATAGACAATCCCTAGGACTCGACCTGCTCTGGTACCAAATTTTGTCACGACCCAAGCCGGAGGGCCGCGACGGGCACCCGAGCCATACCTGCCGAGTGCCGGCATACCTGCTATCTTACTTTCTTTCGTTTTCTATAAAGCCGGTGAATGCCCGTATAAATAATAAAAATAATCACAATTAGCTCAGACCTTTCGATAACAACACATTTCATACATATCAACAGAAATACCATACCATGACGTGAACATACATATATAATATACCATGGCCGACACGGCCATCATGCAAAAACTATACAACAAAAGATACATTTGCCGACAGGGAAATTCCAACTGTACATAAGTCAACCCACTGTCTATTGTCTATGAGCCTCTACAAGAAGACAACTATGCAACCTAAGCCGGAACAGGGCCCCGACATGCCCATAATGCCTATATCCAAAATGCATACCAAGACTATGGCAAGTCCAAAGGATGGATCTCGCCAATATCCGCCGAATTGGATAGCCTACTATGGCGGAGGAGCCTCGTCTATCTGTCTGCCCGGACCTGCAGCACGACATGCAGCGGCCACAAATAAAAGGGCGTCAGTACGGATAATGTACTGAGTATGTAAGACAGGAAAACATAATATAAGAACAGTAATATGCGTCAGGAAGAGAAACATACAACCTGTACTATTTGAATGCCTCTGAGGGCAACTAATCATGACATGCCCGGTGTGCACATGTATACATATATATATATATATATATATATATATTCTTTTTTACATTCATCATATACATACGCCTTTGTGGGCCTTATCATCATTATTTACATACGCCTCTGCGGCCTTATCATCATCATATACACACGCCTCTGTGGGCCTTATCATCATCATATCATACCCGGCCGTAACAGGCTCGGTAATAACGTACCCGACCTTCATAAGGCTCGGTAGGATGAAACATATACATACATATAGTTGCACAATAAGTGCCATACCCAGCCGACTATAGCGCGGCTCGGTAGAGTAAAACATATACGATGCATGCTGGACTCATATGAATCATACTTTCATAGTAACGTAGGGTCGAAGAAATAACAATACATCAATCCTCCTATAAGAAGGGAAACAATATAAGCACTCCTAGCTTCTAAGAATAGAGTATTCTTTGGGGCTCGTTGGTAGCATTGTAGTCAATTAGTGCAAAAGAAAGAAACGGACGGTCTTACATACCTGGTATTTTCTGCGCCAAATTTCAAGCTTCGCGCAGTTACAATTTCCTTAGTCTACGATGAAAGAGCGATCTTATCGTTATTCTCTAAATGTTATGGTTATAATCAACTTCAGCCTTAAATTTATATGGTGTTCCTCCACACCCTTCTTCCTCCAAAACTCCAGACCAATGGTAGTAAGACATGCAACTCAATAACAACCCAAAACAACCATAACCCAGTCCATTATCAGTAATTAACTTGAACCCATGGCTTCCAATCACCATCCCATGAGTTCTTACTTACATGGAATGGAATACCATGAATTCCCAAGAGAAAGAATGCACGAAAGGGAGTAGTAACTTACCTTGCATGTTGGATATCTCAGCCCTCTCCCTTGGTTCTTCAACTTCTAGGTCTTATTCTCAATTAGGGCTTGAAAGAGCTAAAAATTAGTTAGGGCTTTTCCCTAATTCTTCCATCTCCAGATTTCTTTCCTCAATTTGGAGCTTGAAAGAGAGGGAAATTGGTTAGGGCTTGTGTGGGACTCCTCGAGAAGGGTTGCAGATAGTTCTTCTTGGTCTTGAGTTTTAGAAATGGTGAAATAACGGGTTTATGCCCCTTTTATAGGTCTGTCAATAAGTGACACACGTGTCTGACGCTTTCACATCTGCGACCGCATTTACGTCGCATATCCAACATGTGGTTCGCATTTTGGACGCGAAACTCAGCCCAGAAATCTGTCTCATTCTGCAGCCCAGGAGTTGCGGTCCGCATTTATAGTATGCGGTCGCATACTGACCGCATTCCTGACACAGATTTCTGCCCAGAAATCTATTTTAGTTCGCGATGCATTAGGTGCAATATGCGGTTCGTATTTCAAGAATGCGTTCGCACTTATGGCCGCATTTCTGGCATTGATCTTTGCCCAGAAATCTTCCTTGGTCTGCGATCTCAGTGTTGGATTTGCGGCTCGCATTTGGGTTTTGCGGTAGCATATTCAACTTTGCGAAGCCCTTTGCTCTTTTCTTGACTTTTTGGACTTCTTTTCCGATTCTTAGGCCCTTATACGTAGACTTTCTTACGATGCAATCTAACGTACGAAATTACGGGTTGTAACAAGTTCGATACCGAAGAAAGCTTTCGTGATGGAGTACTGTTGCCTGCAAAAGAGTAAAAGAAAGAAGATATGAGAAATATCAAGGACTAAGTCAAAGGTCAAAAGAGCATAATGATGCCTTACCCGATTCAGTGCTTGCTGCGCCTCGTTGAACAGGCACGGCATGTCCACCTCATTCATTTTTTCCTGGTCTTCTTCGGTCACCAAGCATCGAAGGTGGATCTCTACTCCTACGGGAGTAGAAAGAACCCGGGCATCCTCCAGGATAGTGATGATTATCGACCTCTTACGACCGAGGTCCGCACTCGGGGCGGGGAACTGATTGTCTAACTTTGGGCTCAAGTTTAGTCCTCCCACTTCTGAAAACTGATCCTTCCTCGACACTTCCAGGTCGCCCAGCCCAAAAGAGTCTTCCAAGGCAGACGAGTCCACACCGTAAAAAAAGGAATGAAGGGGATTGCCACGCCATGAGCCCCTTTGTTAGATTTCTCCTTCCTCACTTGGGCTTCTTCGAATATAGACTTGGTGTAAAAGGGAGTCCGTAAGATCTCAATCACGCCTGGCACTTCCTTCGATGCAGAACCGGCATCCTGGGAAGTTTTACCCCCCGGATCCGCATCGGCTTTCTGAGTTGGAATGGGGGTCGGTCTCGTGAGTCTCCCCCTCGGATGGCTCCCAATCCCCGGATAGGTGGTCATCCCATGACTTATGAAGACAGATTCATCCTTCAATTCATCTCTAAGCCGATCGAGGGAGCCGGAGGCAGGTACACAGGAATTAGAGCCCCTCCTGGGCTTGCGGAGCACCCGCTTCTTCGGTTGTTTTGCCTCGGAGCTCGAGGTTTTCTTTTTCTCTTCTTCTTTCCCTCCGTCGGAGCAACAGAGGGATCAACGGGCGGGGCACATGTTTGTCCCCTTCCGAAGGCCTAAGTTCGATGGTATTAAGCAAACATACAATGATAAAGAAAAGGGGTTAGTATAATATAAGATGGAGATGCAATGATGACTATTTGGAAAGGGACCTTACCATGATAACTTTCTTCCCATCAGCCCTTTGAGAGTCTGCACCATCTGCGCTCGAAGTAGGACATCTTAGTACAGATGCCCTCGATCCACTCCTTTAACTGGAGGACGCCATTCCGAACCCGGACAACAGCTGCACAGTCACAATCGTAATAAAAGAAGAATTTTTTTTTGATGGAGTTACACTTACGAGACGCATTCCACTTCTCAAGGAATTGCATGTATTCTGATGAGATCAAATCCTTGGTCTTCACTCGGACGAAGCGTCCCTGCCAGCCTTGGTCTTGGTCCTCGTCGATACTAGAGAAGGAGGGTTTACTGTCCCGGCGTGTAAGCTTGATCAGTACCCCTCGGAACATCCAAGGACTGTATAATCGGAGCAGATGGTTGGTTGTGAACTGACGAGATTCGATCTTGTTCACGAAGTAACGGAGAAGGGTCACGATCTTCCACATTGACGGATGGATTTTCCGGAGGCACACTTCGTACCTCTTGCAAAAATCAAGGATGATCGGGTCCACTGGTTCCAGTGTGAAGGGATAAGGGCAAACACTTAAGTACCCCTTCATATGGGTAGTAACAGCATCATCGGGCCCAGGGACTACTACATCCTTGCCTTCCCAATCGGAGTCCTTACGGACTATGGGAAGTATGTCCTCGATCATAGAACATATATATCTCGAGACCTCTTCGCCTCGTTCCTGTTTGCGCGAAGGCTTCTCGAACTTGAAGTCGTCAGCAATTGAGCAGCCCCCGGGGATAAGCGCCGATAAAGGAGGCTCAAAGGGTGGTTCGTTAACAGCCGCAACAGGATAAGCTGTTTCGAGGGCCACCACTTCAGTACCAATGGCCGGTTGAGATGATGAAGAGGCAACTTGTTGAGGAACGATTTTCGATGTTTTGCCATTGTCATTTGAGAGAAAGTTTGAAAATTTGAAGAATAAACACGAAGTTTTGGAGAGATGGATTTTGCAGATGAAGAACAAGGTATGAAGATTTGAAGAAATTTTGGTAGAAATCTGGAGATTGCTATGAAGATTGAAGAACAGGGATGGAGATTTGAAGATTTAATGAAGGTTCTGATAATGGTTGATGGCTCGAAGATAGCGGTTTGATCGAAAAGTAGAAAAAGGACAAAGGAAGGAGGCTTTTATAGAGAAACAGCCGATGCTTCGCATTCTAAGGCAACCTGCCGAAGAACGACACGTGTCCTAAGTCAAAACAACGCGATTGATGGGATGTTTTGGCTCCCTGTCGAAACTTACGAGGGAAGGAACCAGAGTCATCTGTCGTTTCCAATAGTTTGGGCAAGCATACTCTCTGAGAAACGAGGGGACTATCTGTATTCGGATAAAACCGAGCCCGCTATGACTCGTCTTCTCGATGAGCCAATCGGAGCAAGAACGTGGCTATATTGTATCGGAGTTAGATTGAAGAACCCCTCATATTAGCGCTCAGGCAAGGCACCTGCCCTCGGGGATATCGGGGCCATATCCTCGAGGGTCGATCCGAAGATTGAAGACTTCGAAGAATATTACCAAGTAACTGCGCACGACTAACAAATGGCCGTGATGTCCGTGCCTAATCGGATATCACGGTGCGAATCTTGGCTCGTATCGGTGATCGGCGAAATGGAAGTTTTTACCTTTTTTAGAATTGTACTTAGGATAAAACTCCCCTACTATATAAAGGAAAGATTTTATTATTCATAGGGACACATTGTAACACGCATATCAAGGCAATATACTCTTATTTTCTCTGTTATTCAAAGTTCTTACTTTTGTTCATCAGTTCTTCATTAGTGTGAGACCGGGATCGAAGGCAGGTATTTCATTAAGACATTACTGAGTCCGAGATCACTCTCCTTATTAGTTTGACAATTTATTACGTCCTTTATCTGTTTAATCTAACACCATTTATCATTTGTATTGAATTAATCCGCATATCCTTAAAACCACTTATAAATTTAATTGTTATCCGTTTTTTAAAATAAACACCGCAATTAGTTTCACTGAACAAAATCAACATTTTGTTAGACAAAACAGTCAATGATATATTAAGTATTCTAACGCCATTTATTATCTTTATAGTTGATTTCATTAAAATCTTGGCCTGATAAATATATAAAATATAAAATGAAGTAATAGAAACTAAGTGAGCTCTGAAATATCTTAACTATTAAGGGATTACCTAATCAAATGACAATTGCCGAATTTTCACCTGATATTATAGTAATAACAAATGGACCATCTCTCGTTTCTTTTTGGTAATTTCTTTTCACATTATACAAACATGAACTGCATCAGGAAGTTATGGTGATATTACCTCATGCATGGAAGTGACCTACTCGACGTGAAAGTGAAACATAATCTGCCGTCTCTATGTTACTTTTTTGTACGGACACACCCAATTCCTTCTTAAATTTCCTTTTTCTTTTTCTGCCTTTTCCCTTTGCTATTTGTTACGTATCCGCAAGGGTGGGTAGGAGAGGAGCAAAGAATAAAAGAAACCGGGGAGGGGGGGCGGGGTTGATAACTGAAAAGCTGGAAGGACAGGTCGATCGTTGGGTTAATCTTAGCTTTGAAACAATGTATAATGTCATGTTCTGTAGCTAGCTAATTAATGGTAAGTGATCTAGACCATGAAAACAATTTAACAACTACATTTACCACCTTTGTTCTTTAGTTGGTACCAAACCTGTTAGCATCTAATTTCTTAATTTCTCCGAACATGTAATTAACTCCCACTCACAATAAATAAATAAATACGCAAAATTGAAAATTTCTAGTTCCTAGCTATTCTGTTGTCCTTTTTTTTTTCTTTTTTTTTTAAGTGGTAAATTGTAGAGGAAAAAAATACGACATGACACGTAGCCGCTTAAAGGAAGGACACGTGAAACAAAAGATGGGATAGCCATCGAACATAACTATTCCACTTGTCACCGGAAGGAATAACGATCACAAAGGAGTATCAAATGCTTTGCACTCGTTAACATTTAATACAGAATATTTTGCAGCATTAAATCCCGTCACAAGGAATTTGGCATTTATGTCTAACGTTATATCTTTATCAATGGCCCTAATAATTAACATTAAAGAAGGGCATGATCCTAATACCTCATTTCCTAGACGTAGCTATAAATAGTGAGTTTTGTTATCATTGTAGGGGGACGAATTTTCTGGATAACTTACACTACATTCTATACAGCATTTTAATATAATTTTATTCTCTCGCTTTTTGATCTCATCATTGTTGTGCCCGGAAACCCTGTTTCCGGACTCATCAGCTCTGTCATTTCACCTACATTCTAGGGCTATGTATTTTATATTTCATCAGTTATTTCATTACTTTTTGGATCAAATTAATTCACTTGTCTAGAAACCACGAACAAATTCAACTGTACCGTTTTTCAAGTAAACAGTTTGGCGCCCATCGTGAGGCCTAGACAACTGTGCAGTTAAATTGATCCTTGCCTTTTTTACTATCGTGTTTGATTATTTTGTCTTAGCAAAAATCACAAAAGAAATGGCAGCTAACACTGTTAACGGCACATGCAACCCTGAAATTCAAGGGGAGCAGCCTCATTTCGAGGATTCAATCAGTGACACTCGCAATGAGAGGAATGACACCACACCAGTGGATGATGGGCGGTATCCTTGACAGGTTCGGAAGACGACTCTTGATGATGCTGATGAGGAGCATCTAGCGGATGCAGTGAGGGTCCTGCAAGAGCAACAAACAATCATTCTAGGCCATCTCACGCGGCAAGATCAGGTTATGAAGGAACTAAAGCAGGCGCTATCAAGTGCTTCAAATAATGCGAACAGGCTAGATCCAATTGCTCCCGATGTTCCCGCAAACCAAAAGATGCAGAGAGTCGACAACAACACTCTCAGGGACAAAGTTAGCTCCGACGGGGCCGGGGGGAGTAGATTCGGCCTCAACAACGGTAACGATACGTTCAAGGAGGAACTTTTGCGGTTCATGAAGGAAGTAAACGCCCGCATGGATCAAATCCTAGGCGCGCCACCAGTATTGAAAGGCCCGAACTCAAAGAAGTTTATTCAATTACCGTACAAGCCGAGTGCGGCCCCGGAATTAATTCCAAAGCGGTTCAAAATGTCCGAAGTGCCGAAGTATGACAAAACTTTAGATCCTCAGGAACACATTACCATCTACACAACAGCGGTGAAAGGAAATGATTTGGCTCCTCACGAATTGAGTCCGTGTTGCTAAAGAAATTTGGTGAGACTCTCACGAGGGGAGCTTTAATGTGGTATTCATTATTGCCCGAGCATTTCATAGATTCCTGTGAGATGCTCGCGGATTCTTTTATCAAGGCTCATGCCGGTACCAGAAAGGTACAAGCCCAAAAGGCTAACATATTCAGGATCGCACAGGGAGAATCCGAGTTATTACGAGAGTTCTTTACCCGGTTCCAGAAGGAAAGGATGTTACTACCAGCAGTCCCGGATGAACGGGCAGCTGAAGCGTTCACCAAAGGTTTAAATCCGAGAAGTTCAGACACTTCCCGGAAGTTGAAAGAAAGTTTGCTTGAGTTCCAAGCGACGACTTGGGCGGATGTCCACAACCAGCACGAGTCGAAAATAAGGATCGAAGATGATCAGGTAGACTATCCATCGTCGATCAAAGGACGGAAGAAGAACAGAGAAAAAATGAAAGATGATATTGACACGAATAGACAGACTTCGAGGGGCCGATTTTTGCCCTACGAACGGACAGAAGGTCGTGGCAGGAGCTTTCGGGCAGCAGACAAGTTCAACGTTGATAGAAGGACCGACCGTGGCCGGAATAACAGATCTCTGTAGGATAAAGAAATCTAGGGGTCACGTGATTCTTCTTACCCACAGTTATCAGAGTATAACTTCAATTTCAGTGTAGTAGAGTTGGTGTAGGCCATGAGGAATATCAAAGAGGAACGATTCCCAAGACCTATGAAATCTGATCCCAGCAAGAAGGATCCCAATTTATGGTGTGAATACCACGGCACTGACGGCCTCCAGACTGGGGACTGCTGACGCCTCCGGCAAGAAGTGGAAACACTGTTAAAGAATGGTTACCTCATAGAATTCTTGAGTGACTGAGCCAAAAACAACTATGGTTGGAACAGGGGTGACGCAGAAACCTCGAAAGCAAGAGAGGAACCTCCATGCCAAATGATCAACATGATCTTCGAAGGGAATGAGATTAGTGGAGTCACCTTTTCGGCAACAAAGAAGACAAAAGTATCGATAACTCATAGTAAAAGGCTCCGGGAAGACGATATCACATTTACAAACAAAGATGCAGACAGATTACTGCTACCGCACAATGACGCACTGGTAATTTCTTTAAATGTGTTAGATTTTAAAATTAAACGTGGGATCCAGGAAATTCAGCTAATATCCTACAACGGAGAGTACTAGAGCAAGCTTAACTCACCGGAAGCATTATCCTCGCCGAATTCAACCTCGCAATCCTGACAACCCGGGGAGAAATTTTGCTGCTCACAAACGCTGAGGGAGTAATGAAGACAACTTTCTTCGAAGTGGTAGATGGAGACATGGGATATAACATCATCTTAGGAAGACCATGGTTGCACGAGATGAAAGTTGTGCCTTCAACATATCACCGGTTGTTATAATTTCCGACACCTAAAGGGATCAAACAGAGAAGGGGTAATCAATCGATGGCAAGGGAGATGAATGCAATTCCGGTCTTCAATGGCGAAGGAAAGGAACGTGCGGCATAGTGATACGCTCAAATTACACCTTAAGAATAGTGTAAGCGGTCGGTGTCAAATATAATAACCCAACAAGGTTGGGGTCGGATCCCACAGGGAATAGGTCTGAAACGTTTATCTAATTAGTGTAATACTCACCTAAGTCGTAATTCTATCAAGTAATTGTAATAGAGAAGTGTATTTAATTTAAGTTTAAAAGAAGATAATGTAAACGAAAACTGATTGCGATATTGTGAATGTAAATAATATGAATTAAAGAAACCAAGGTTGTGTTCCCCTTAATGTAGTATAATGCTATTGATATTAATATTGTATAATTCCAACGGAAAACTTTCTTGATATGCAATTGATGCCTAATTTACTACCCAATATTTTCCAATAGTTGGATAATATGTCCTCTTTATGATTTTCCCAAATACAAAAGAGTTGTGATCAAGAACAATCAATTAATGCGAAATTAAACTCCACTTATTCCTAAGCGATTTTATTAAACAAGGTTTAAAGCCTTGAGTCTTTTTTATTTACTTCTACCAAATTCTATCCCACTTTCCCAAGCAAAGATAAAACTAAATGGCGTTTGTCAATGTTTGTAACCACTAACAATTGTTTGAAGATTAAGAAGTAAATAAATATCAATCATCCGTTGAAACGATATTCAATATTGAAATCTCAATAACATCATACCCATCTAGGGTTCACGACCTTAGCGTTTAAAATTAGTTGCTCATGCTGAAAATTGAATGAGAAAGAATAATGATTGTCATCATCTTACAAAATAGAAGGTAATTGATCCAAAAGCTTCCAAGAATTCAAAATATCTTAAACCTCGTACTTTGTGCTTTCAATTCTGAAAAGATATCCTCCACAAAACCCTATTAAACCTATTTATAAAGGCCCAAAACCCGAGGCAAGGTCTGGACTAATTTGCCCCTGGTGTTAATAATGCGAACCGCATTTCTATCGCAAAACAGAAATGTGGACCGCAAATCTTCCTCGACTGTCGCATATGTGACCCAAGAGTTTTGCCTTCATCGCATTATGGTTTTGCGGTCCGCATGTTGATTATGCGATCGCGAAATGCGATCGCATTCTTCACCCTGATTTTCACCAAGAAACTCTGCTTGTGTTTGCGATTTCACAGTGCAAGTTTGCGGTTCGCATTCTTGTTTTGCGGTCGCATATGCGACCGCATTCTCGACATGAAGAAGTACCCAGAGTTCTGTCCTTGTTTGCGATTTGCTTGTGAACTATGCGGTCCGCATATGCTGTTTGCGACCGCATACTCCCATCTGCGATGCTGTTGAATTCTTTTCTTGTCTTCAGTTGGCTTTTTGAGATCTTTTTCGTGCTTTTGGGTCCTTACACTCGATGTACTGCAAATACACTAAAATTACATAAGTATCGGTAGAAGTTTCACGTAAAACAAGTTAAACTCTAAGCAAGTAGTATCAAAATGTGCCAAAATTATCCGACACATCACATTGCAATTACCGGAACCGTCACCTGCCCCCAAACCAGAAGAAGATAACTCGGGGACAGAAGAGTCGGAACAATATCAGGTACTAAGGTATTTTTAAGTACCAAAAAAGATGGATGCGATAAAGTCCACGGCAGAAGAACTGGAGCAGGTTGCGTTATTCGGAGAATTCCTAGAAAGAAAATTCCATTTGTAAACAGGACTGCACCCGGAGCACAGGTCTGCTTTTATTGAATTCCTTAAAAATAGTGCTGATTGTTTTGCTTGGTTGCACGAGGATATGACAGGAATCGTGACAGAGATAGCCGTACACAAGTTAAGCTTGGATCCCAACATACCTTCGGTAAGGCAAAAGAAGCGCCCTATTGCTGAAGCAAGGAATAAATTTGTCAAAGAAAAGGTAACCCGTTTACTTAAGATTGGCTCTATCCAAGAGGTAAGATATCCAGATTGGCTAGCCAATGTAGTAGTAGTTCCTAAGAAAAATAATAAATTTCGCATGTATATAGATTATAAGGATCTTAATAAGGTGTGCCCGAAAGACTCATTCCCATTGCCAAATATCGATCAAATGATTGTTTTCATGGCCGGGCATGATTTAATGAGTTTCCAAAATGCTTATCCTGGGTAAAATCAAATCAAGATGAACGCAGAAGACCAGGAAAAGGCTTTGTTCATAACGAATTTTGGTACATATTGTTACAACGTAATGCGTACTTATCAACAGCTCGTGAATAAGATGTTCGAAAAACAAATGGGAAAGACTATGGAAGAATATATAGAAGATACGCTCGTTAAGTCTTTGAATGCAGTTGACCACCTTAAGCATTTGCAAGAAACATTTGACATCCTGAGGGAGCATAATATGAAGCTTAAGCCCGAGAAGTGTGCGTTCGGGGTCAGTTCGGGTAAGTTCCTAGGATTCCTAGTCTCACAAATGGGAATTGAGGTAATTCCCAATAAAATCAAGGCCATAGAGGACATCCCGGATCAATTGTCTAACGTAAAAGAAGTCCAGAGGCTCACAGGCGATTGGCAGCTTTGAGCAGGTTCATTTCCCGTTCATCGAAAAAATGTCATCGCTTCTTCGAACTATTCAAAAAGAAAAACAATTTTGAGTGGACACCGGAGTGTATCAAGCCTTGAAGGAGTTGAAGAAATATTTGTCAAGCCCTCCGTTGCTCTCAAAACCAAAAGGAGGTGAAACGTTGCTAGTCTACCTCGCGGTTTCAGAAGTTGCAGTAAGTGTAGTTTTAGTCCGAGAGGGCGAAGGTACGCAATCTCCCATTTATTACGTTAACAAAATTTTAACGGGAGCAAAAAGTCTCTACCCACATCTGGAAAAGCTGGCCTTAACTCTCGTAATCGTCGCCCGAAAGCTGAGGCCCTACTTCCAATGCCACCCGATAGCTGTGGTGACTACTTTCCTTCTAAGGAATATCCTCCATAAACCCGAGCTCTCGAGTAGATTGCCAAATGATCCGTCGAAATGAGCGAATTCGATATAGAGTATAAATCGAGGACTGCAATTAAGTCGCAAGTCTTGGCTGATTTCAGTCCAAGGCTATTGCCTCTGGCAGCCAAGGAGGCAATAATGGTGTCGGAATAGACATCGGGAGTTTGGACCTTATTTACGGACAGAGCTTCAAATGTAAGAAGGTCTGGGCTCAAAATAGTCTTGATCACGCCTTCGAGGGAAACCTTAAGGCAAGCCATCAGAATGATTCTTTTAACTAACAATGAAGCAAAGTACGAAGCTTTGATTGCAGGGCTCGGATGGGTCTGGGGGCTTGAATCCGAAGTCATCGAAATCAAATGTGATTCGCAGTTGGTAGTGATCGGGTCTACAGAAGTTTTGACACCAAAGAAGAACGTATGCAGCAATACGTGGTAAAAGTTCAGGCTTTATTGGCATGATTCCGAGTTGGTCAATTACTCATATCCCGAGGGAAGATAACGTGGAAGCAGATGCATTGGCAAATTTGGGCTAATCGATATAAGTCCAGGGATCAAAATCAGGAATAGTAGTACAATTGATGGTTACTATGAGGTGAATTCGACTAGTTTGGTCTGAGATTGGAGAAACAAAATAATTGATTATGTCGAGCATGGAAAGTTGCCCGAAGACCCCAAAGCATCAAGAGCATTACGCGCCAAAGCTGCACGTTATAGCTTCAAGAAAGGCCAATTGTACAGAAAATCTTTTCAAGGCCCATTAGCCCGGTGCTTAGGAGCATCAGAAGTTAACTATATCATGAGAGAAATCCACAAAGGGATATGTGGAAACCACCCAGGTGCAGATTCTTTGGTGCTGAAATTAGTTCGGGCAGGATATTACTGGCTCCATATAGAACAAGATGCCAAAGACTTCGTACGGCAATGTGACAAGTGCCAACGACACGCACCACTAGTACATCAACCGATAGAACCCCTACATTCGGTTCTGTTCCCGTGATTGTTCATGAAATGGGGGATGGACATCGTCGGACCACTACCACCGGCTCCCGAAAAGGTAAGGTTTCTTTTAATTTTGAGTGACTATTTTTCTAAATGGGAGAAAGCAGGTCCTTATTAGAAGATCGGAGAATGCGAAGTGGTCGACTTCCTGTGGGAAAAAATAATTTGTAGGTTTGGAATACCAAAAAAGGTTGCATGCAATAATGGGCCGCAGTTTATCGGCACAAAAGTTATAAAGTTCATTGAAGATTTGAAGATAAAGAGGATTACCTCTTCACCTTACCATCCGAGCAAAAATGGTCAAGCAGAGTCAACAAGCAAAGTGATTATACAAAATCTAACAAAAAGGTTGGAAGCAGCAAAAGGCAACTGGCCCGAAGAATTACCTGGGGTTCTATGGGCCTACTTAACAACGGCCAAGTTAAGCACGGGAGAAATCCCTTTTTCCCTTGTGTACAGAGCAGAAGCTTTGATACCGTTGGAAGTAGGGGAACCAACCTTAAGGTATTTATAGGAGAACGAAGAATAGAACAATGAAGCAATGCTAATCAACTTGGAGCTGCTTGAGGAACGCAGGGACTTGGCACATGTCAGAATGGCGGCTTAAAAGCAGAGAAAGGAGCGATATTTTAATCGAAGAGCCAACCTCTATTATTTCAAAGTAGGAGACTTGGTCTTGAAGAAGGTAACTCAAAACACTCGAGAACTCAATGCGGGAAAGTTAGGCCCAACATGGGAAAGCCCTTACTAGGTTTCAGCTATCACTAGGAAAGGATCATATGAGTTGGAGAACCAGAATGGAGACAAGTTGCCCAACAACTGGAACGTGGCTCACCTCAAAAGATATTACTGCTGACAAACAACAGTCAAACGGAAAGTATGTGCTGTACTCTTTTTTCCTTCGTGTAGTTTTTGTCCCAATTGGTTTTTTCTAGTAAGGTTTTTAACGAGGTAGCAATGGGAAGCATACTGCAAAAACAGCAGTGATAAGACCTTTCATAACAAGGCAAAAGAACAAGTTTCCACTTGGGAACGATTAAATAATCTTTGCTTCGATAGCAAATTCCTACCGGGAAGTTAAGTTTGCTACCGAACGGGGGTTATCCGACCGTTCACGAGCACAAACCCCTAGAGGACTGCTAGGTATTCTTTCGCTCGATAGCATGGGTTTCTAAATGGAAACAAGATATGTTGCCGAGTGAAGGATTACCTAGCAATTCATTGGTGGGATCTTCAAAGATATAAGACTTCCAATGTTCGCATTCTTCGCATTCGAACACTTGGGGAGGGGGAATAATATGAGAATACGGCAACATCGAATGCCACGTCAACCGGGGAACGAAAATCCGAGAACAGAATACATCATGGGGACCGAGGACTACGCGGCTAGCCTCGTAAAAATAAGTTGTACAAGATAGCCACAAGTCATGGCAATTTCGTTTTTGCATAGAAAAATGCTTATGTACTTTTAAAAATAGAAGGAACTAAATAAAATGAAATCCTTTTGTTTTTATCTTGTTTCTTGTCTGAACGATGAGTTAATTTTGCCATTTGAAAGTTAAACAAGTACTTCAAGTCTTAGTGCTGTAATGAACAGGAGACGTCCTCTTCAAGAGCACCGTAAACATAAGAGGTCCCTCTCTTATAAAAACCCTCACGTTAAAGGGTTGGTTCCGGAAAAATCGATGCCCGAAATCTAGAATGCCATCGGCAAAAAATATACCCTAAGCCGCATACGAAAAAGATGCAAAAAGTAAACTTGCGCAAATACTCATGGAAACCCTCACGAAAAAGGGATAATACTCGGAACCAAAATGCTTCTAAGAAAAAGCATCCGAGATTACGCATAATAAAGCGCGAATAGAACAACATGCGCAGAATACTTGAGCAAGTACGAAAGTTAAAGACTTGCATGAATATTCGAACGAAAGTAAGACTCAAACGATACTTGAGCAAAAAATATACTTTTATTTACAAGGATGCATCAAAATGATAAAGGTACAAAATAGAAAAAGAAAGAAAAAGCTAAATTGCAGCGTCTCCGGAATCAGGAGGAAGAGAAGTATCAGCATCCCCGGGAATAGTAGATAGTTCCACCGATGGCTCAATATTTTCCCCAGCTTAGTCTTCGGCATCATCGCCTTCCGATCCTTCTTCAGTTTTCGAAGACTCGAAACTGGACCCTGGAGCGTCAGACTGCACCGGGATTCCATTTTTTGCAGCCAACTCAAGGTCTCGGGCCTTAGTAATTTCAGTATTAATGTCAATGATACCAGTCTTGGCCTCTTCCAAGGTTTTCCTCCTCATGCTATACATGGAATAAGTTTTCTCAACAATGAAGGAAGTCGCTCGGCGCTTGAGTTTTTCTTTGAGTTGAGTAACTTCGGACGAAAGGTTTTTCCGGGCAGACCTAACATATTTGAGACTGACGTCGAGCTCACGGACAGTTGAACTAAAGAGCCTATTATGCTCGATAGTTTTCCTGTACTTCTCTTCTAGCTGGGCATGTTTCGCCACCCACAGCAGCAAGCTTTTCACTTTTTGATTTTTAAGGTCGCCTCCAAGTTAATCACTCTTTTAGCGGAGGCAACCTCACAAACATTTGCAGCAAGAACGGCATTCTGGACTTCTGCCCATTTAGCCTTGGCTTCATCAAATCTAACCCTCAGCGACCTAATTTCTTGGCTAAGGGTTACCACTTCTTGCTCGCTTTGCTGCAAACGGGCCTCCAAAACAACAACCTCGGTAGCCTTGGTTTCCAGTTCCGAGAGGCGGAGAACAATATTGTCCCGTTCCGCCAAAAGTTGATCCTATTCAGAAGTAAGTTCTTCCTTCTCAGGAATCAGCCTTTGAAGGCCTTCAGAAGCAAGAAAGTTGGCCTACAAAACAAGAAGAGGCAAAACTTAGAATACATTTGTTCAACAAACACTCCCCCAAGAGTATCTAAATCTTCTCCTAGTCTTTTTCTGAAGCCAAAGGCTTCAGATAGTTAGCAAGCTCCACCGGCCTCGAAAGCAAGTTGCACCCGATGGAGACCGAAAGGGTAACACTCCTCCTCCTTTGTGGATCTTCAGAAGGGGCAGCATAATTTTGTCCCAAGTTCCCATGAACTAGGGACTGTGGAGGAGGGAGACCTTCTTTATGGTCAGGTGTGACTGATAGAGATGGTGTAGCAACCGCTGTTGGAAGAGTAGATGAAGATGGAACTGATGTAGCAGTTGCTGGTGGTGGTGAAGGTGGAGATGAAGCACATGGAGTTGAAGAGTGAGAAGCAGTTGCATCAAAAACAGTGCTGGTTGTTTGATGCTCACTAGCCAAACACGGCACAGACCTGGTACTCAGCCTTGCAGTACAGGTTACAGCAATTGGGGCTCGGAAGCGGGAGTTAGCATATTCAACTAAATTAGATTCACCCCAAAGTGTTGAGACGTCATCTTCAGTTGTTGCAATTGTCTCAACAGGTCGAACATCTTGTTGAGATGATGAAGATCGTATCCTTCTATGTAAAGAAGTCCCCTCATCACTAGCTTCTTCATCATCTTCGATCACCACAGTGTCTATGACCGGCCCGAAAGGAGGACCAGTCACTATCGCCACCAGAGATGACTCGGGGGCATCAACCTTGCCCTCTTATTCTTTTCCCCGGCTGTAGAGGAACAACTTCTCTTTGGTTGCTTGTTCTCTCTCCGGGGACTCCGTAAAGAAACGTTTGTGCCTGAAGCAGGCCTGGAGATGCCTGTTCGAGCAAGTGCCTCCTGAAGCAGCCTCGTCGCATCAGCAGGGTCAGCCAAAACATCCTCCTTGGGGACATCAACTGAGCCCGCAGGTAGACCTAATTTCATGAAAAAGTTAGAAGTCGAGTTCTTCATATACAAAAAATTGAAACAAGTTAAATTAAAGTTACCATGATTTTTGGCCTTCCACCTGTATTTAAGGGACAGCTCTTTCTACAAACGGTTTTTGGGCATTGTGATGTCCAAGATCTTCTGAACCCACCGGTCCAAGCCTTCAATCACCAGTGGGATCCATCGAGTCATTGCAACAAACGAAGGTTGAAGGATCAATACGAGCATGAAAGAATATTTAGTAGGAAAAAGTTTATTAAAGGGAACTTATGAAAGCAGTTCCAAGCAACCGGAAAGGATGAAGTTCTTGTTGGAATAATGTCACTAGTGGCAACTGCAACGAACTGTTCCATCCACCCACGGTCGTTATCATCATCCATACTAGACAGTAAAGCATGGTGGTCACGCTTGCAAAGGTTTATCGTTCCCCCGCGGAAGATTTTGGGGGAATAGAGATTCATCATGTGAGCTAAGGTTAGCTCCTCTCCAGTTTCTTGGCACAAACACCGAAGGCAGGCGATCGTCCTCCACATTAAAGGACTTACCTGTGCCAAGCACACCTGGTACCGGAGGCAAAACTCTGCAATTACGGAATCAAGTTCTCCGCTCAAAGAAAACACACCCAAAGTAAAGTGATACGTGAAGAAATATGTAAAACCTTCCTTGGGAAGGGTCACTCTCTCCGATAAATCAGGAGCAATAATATCTAACTCACGGCAACGGCAGTCCTCTTTCACAGCAAGAATACTGGAAGGGCAAATGGAGGAAGGGTATCTACTAACAGCCCATGTACGAGGGTTAGCAGTAGGAAATTTCTCTTCAAAATCCTTCGAAGTACTAAGCCTTCTTGAGATGATGGAATCCACTGTTGGAGGAACGGAATCCTAGATTTTATTCTTGCCCTTTGAAGAACTAGCATGTTTTGAAGAGGAAGCCATTGGAATAGAAGGAAGGAAAATTTCTGGTTCGAAGAAGATCAGAGAAAAGTTGGGGAATAAAGATGCAAATTAGAAGTTTGAGAAATTATGAAGTACATAAGAGGAGGAGGATGCGTATAACTAAATTTTGGCAGCTAAATTCATGGCCATGATTACCTCGATAATCGGCAAAGCTACGCTGAATCGTGGGATGACCCATGTTCGGGGTATAATGCAGAGAGACGTGCGTCTAGTCAACTGTCAGAAAACTTCAAAGGGAGTTATAGCAACTTCCGCCAAAAAGGTGCTTCCTACCGACTTTCCGGTAACTCAAGGTTGTGTCACCGGAAAGCAGGGGGGCTATCTGTATAGGAAAAAATACGACATGACACGTGGCCGCTTAAAGGAAGGACACGTGGAACAAAAGATGGGGATGGCCATTGAAGATAGCTATTCCATTTGTCACCGAAAGGAATAACGATCATAAAAGGAGTATTAAATGTTCTGTGCCCAGTAACATTGAATATAGAATATTTTACAGCATTAAGGATGATGGCCCATTACAAGGAATTTAGCATTTATGTCTAACGTTACATCTGCATCAATAGCCCTCATAATTGACATTAAAGAAGGGCGTGATCCTAGGACCTCCTTTCCTAGACGTAGCTATAACTAATGAGCTTTGTTATCATTGTAGGGGGACGAATTTTCTGGATAACTTACACTACATTCTATACAGCATTTTAATATAATTTTATTCTCTCGCTTTTTGATCTCATCATTGTTGTGCCCGGAAACCCTGTTTCCGGACTCATCAGCTCTGTCATTTCACCTACATTCTAGGGCTATGTATTTTATATTTCATCAGTTATTTCATTACTTTTTGGATCAAATTAATTCACTTGTTTAAAAGTCACGAACAAATTCAACTGTATCGTTTTTCGGTTAAACATAAATATGGTGAGGCTTTACACAATTTTCTTTGCTAGAAGAACTCTCTGATAATTGTTTTATCATTTTCTGAGTTTGATCCTTGCCAACTACAATTTGCTTTGTCGGTCTTATATAACTATCACATTTCGAGGTCGTTTAAATATACGCATTGTATATCATCATAAATGAATCAACTCTTATACAGCTCTATCTGACCTTCCACAATAAAAGAAATTAAAAACAACGAAAGAAAATTAATTAAAAAGCAAGGAGAAATTTTTCTGGAATACGATGAATATAAATGCGACAAGGAAAATCAATCTTCAGAAAAACAATGTAGCATTGGATCGTTATTACACCAAACTGATCGTGAGGACTCTTTAATTCCTTTTTTTAAATTCTTTACCTTTTATCCGACATTCTCTTTTCGACTTCTTGATCTATTCATTTATTAAAGAAGAAAGCTCAAAGCGAAAAGGATTGACCTATTTCCCTTTGCAATTATCGAAAATATATCTTGAAAAAATAAAAGATAAAGAAACTCGTATCTCGACCTACTTTAACCTTTTTTAAGGGTTTTTGGTCAAGTGTGCCCTTTTCTTTTTAGCCTTGTGGACAGTGGCGGAGCCATTCTTGTTGAATTTATGGAGTGTTAATTGATAGTATTCTTGCTGAAAATTTTATATATATATATATATAATATATATATATATATATATATAAATATATATATATATATCTTTGACTTTTTCATGTGTTTACTTTTTTTATATTTTATTTTAATTCTCCTTAATGAAAATTCGGATTCCAATACTTGTGCGGACCACCGCCAAGTAGTTCCACACAATCCTAAGAGACCAATTCCTTAATAATTCTTTCAGATTTAGCCTCTATATTCTATATGACCTTAACTTCCTTCAATAATGATAAGGTATGATATTTTGTGTTTTGATGATTTGCCAAACAGTCTCGTGGGACCAGTTGTAATCAGTTTCTTTGGTCCGATTTTCAGGGGGAATACCAATTCTGGGTTTGTCATCATTAAAAAGGGAGAAATTGATAAGTTATGCTATTTTGTGTTTTGATCATGATTTGACAAACTTCATGAGAGAACCAGATAAAGAATAACCTAATACAATTAGTTCCTTTGTGTTTAGAGTAACTAGTCAGATATCTGGTTGAATTCTCAATGAAATCGGATAAGGGAACATGAGAGGGAATAGATAGGGATTGGTTTCTCCGGTCACGGTATAAGTCAACTCTACAGCTGTTAAAGCTACTGCACTATACTCGCAACAGTACAGCAGCACTGTTGAAGCATGCAGTGTACCGGACACTCCCTTGAAATTCTTTCATGACCTCACACTATATTATCAACATGATGCAAGGAGTTTCACTTAACACTTGCAAATCTAAAAATCATATTCTCTCTCAAGTGTTAGCCGCCACAGCTTTCAAGACTCTCTCAGAACAAACTTGCTGCCACCTCAAGGACCAGATCCAGAGATTGAAGATATCTTAAGTCCTTAGGTTTGTTGAGTCTTTGTCATTTTGTTCTTCATTTGTAATCCTACACTACTTTCAAGAATTTTTTTTTTTTTTTTGGCAAGACAAGTATAAGTTTTTTTTTTTTTTGGGTAATAACTGTGAAATATTACCATTTAACAACCAAATTAATACATCCTAAAGAGCACCTAGATACACTACCACATTCTAGGAAGGGTGCAATGTACTCATAGGCCTCTAGTTAATCACTAATTATAAAGTTTTTGTAGCAAATAATCGCATCTTCTAGCTTTCCTAGATTTCCTGTGTATATCTATTCTATCTATAAATTCCTTTTGTATATGTGTCATCACAAATATAGTATTTACATTGATTCCTTTAAACACTTTTTCGTTCCTGGTTTTCCAGGTGTGATAGATCAAGGGCCCCCAAATTGCTGCAGCTATTTCCTTTTTGAAGAACTTCCAGTGCTTTCTTTTAATCTTTTCCAGCACCTACGTTACAGTCCCCCGTGGTATTGTCATATTTGTCCAGTTCTGTGTTGCAACCCTCAATTCTGTTGTCCATCGACAATCCTGAAACAGGTGGTCTTGGGTTTCAGCAACCATATCATTACATAAGCAGCATTCAGTGTCTTGTATTAGCACATGTAGTTTCAAAAGTCTATCTTTTGTAATCAATCGACCATGAGCAGCTAACCAAAGAATCATCATGTGTTTCGGCTGCATAATAGAGGTCCATATTAACTCTGCCACTAGTAGTCTGGTCAAATCCCCCTGTAGAGCGATGTAGCTACCATTTATTGAATATTTCCTTGAAGTAGTTAACACATATTTTCCATTATGGTACTAATCCGTCATTTCAACTTTTGGGGAATTCAATTTCCTCCAATACCAACTACAATCAAGCTGGAGGTACATGTGCCCATATGTTATTATTTGCTTTCATGTACACTCCATGTACCCATTTGACCCATAACATATCTTTTTTTTCTGCTAGTTGCCATAATAACTTGCCCACAGACGCAATGTTTCACTTATTGCACTCTTCGATATTGAACCCGCCACATTTATTTGGAATACATAGTTTGTCCTAGGCTATTAGAGGCATCTTTCTTTTCTCTACAGAACTTCTCCAAAGATAATTTCTACATTTTCTGTCAATTTTCTTCAGTACACTTTGAGGTAGTATGAAAATAGATCCCCAAAAGTTGTATATAGAGAAGAGTATTGCATTAATCACCTGTAGCCTCCCAGCATATGATAGTTGTTTTGAGTAGACCACATTTATTCTATTGGTGATCTTGTCCACTAGTTGATGACACTCAATTTTACTCTATGGCTTTGAGCTTAATGGTAGTCCCAAGTATCTTATAGGAAGTTGTCCTCTAGAGAAACCTGTTCTGGCCAATAATGCATTTTTTGTATCTTCATCCACACCAGCAATAAAAATATTAGATTTCTCCAGATTCCTCCAACAATGTAGCACCACTAAAATAGTGTAAAGCTTCCATGACCCTTCCACAGATTCTATGTCTCCTTTGCAGAATATCATAAGGTCGTCAGCAAAAATTAAGTGAGTGAGCTTTAATGTTTTGCACATATGATGAAATTTAAACTCTGGCAAGCCGTTCATACACTTCAAAATTCTTGATAGGTACTCCATTACTAGGACAAACAATAGGGGTGAAATCAGATCCCCTTGCCTGAGACCTCTCTTCCCAGCAAAATATCCATGTCCTTCTCCATTTACTTTGATTGTAAACTTAGTCGAAGAGATACAGGTCATCACTAGTTGAACAAATTTTTCAAGAAATCCAAAACCACTGAGAGCTTCTTCAATGAACTCCCAAGGCACCATGTCATAAGCCTTCCTTAGATCAATCTTCTAAGACAACTAGGAGAGGTTTTCCTATTGTAATGTCTTAGTAAGTCATGGCAGATCAGTATATTATGTATCATGGACCTACCTTGCACAAATGCTGCCTGATTTTCTGCCACAAGGTGATTAATGGCCTTCTTCAGTCTGCTACATATCATTTTTGATATGCATTTGTACAAGACATTACAGCAAGATATGGGCCTAAATTGGCTAGCGTTATCTGGTACGGTGACTTTTGGAATCAGAGAAATCATTGTTGAGTTTATCTGTTTCAGCAATTTTTCATTATGGAAGAACTCTAGAATAGCTGCAGTAATGTTATCTCCTATAATATCCCATGCTGCTTTATAAAAACCACTACCATACCCATCCAGTCTTTGGCTTTTGTTGCTATCAATTTGAAACATAGCTACCTTGACATTCTTTTCTGTATAAGGATTTATAAGCTTAACTTGCTGGCCTATTGACAACAGAGGACCATTTTTCAGAATACTGCCCATGTCCCTGACCCTTATTCCTTCATTCCTTCCAAGTAATGTTTCATAATACTGCAGCAGCACCTTTGCAATATCAGTGGGATCAGTCTGTAGCACCCCATCTTTATCGTGTAACTGTGTGATTGCTTCCTGGATATTTTTATGCTTTATCATAGAGAAGAAGTACGTGGTGTTATCATCACCAAGATGGATCTAAGTAGCTTTGCTCCTTTGTTGCAGATACATTTCAGCCAAGTATGAAGATTGCTTAAATTTCCTGAACTTCTGTCTCTCCTCCTCCTGTAGAGCTTTGTTCAAAGGATCCATTTACAGAGCAGTCTGGACTTGTTGTAAGGCCTCCCTGTCTATATCTACTTCATTAGTTATGTTCCTAAAATGTTGAGTATTCAGAGCCCTTAATTTCCTTTTCAACAACTTCATTTTCTTGACCACCTGTAGCATGCGACATCCTTCTATCTGTAGTTCCCATCCTGTTGTTACTATTTCTAAAAACTGAGGATGTTTTGACCATATATTGCAGTACTTAAAAGATTTTTTGAGCCTTGAAGGTACACTTTCCAATGCTATTTTAGCCGGGCAGTGCTCATTAATACCTTCTTGTAAGAATTTGGCATTACAAGAAGGCATATTATCCAACCAATCTTTGTTGACAAAGATCTAATTATTTTTTTGAAAAAAATTCTATTTTTCCCATGCCTATCACTCCACGTATATTTGTTGCCTTGTTGAGGAAATTGCAGCAAGCCACAAGAGTTCACACAGTTATGGAACTCAATTACTTCTGCCAGTATAACTGTAACCCCTCCAATCCTATCTTCTAAATTTAATACTGAGTTGAAATCTCCTAGTACCATCCAAGGAATTCCAACAGCAATTATCTGGCCCTCTTAGTATTCCCACAGACCTCTTATTTCCTCTCTCGTGTTTTAAGCATAGACTACAGTTAAGTTATATGTTACTTGCATAGGCATATAAGTTACCCTACAAGTAATTTCTTGTGCTGATTTTGTAATTGTATCCACTAGATAGAAGTCAGGCCTCCAGGCTATCCATATCCTCCCATTGTAATGGCATTCGAGATTGGTGATATACGGCCAACCATCAAACATTTTCCTGGCTATCTCTTCTATTTTGTTTACCTTGATTTTTGTTTCAAGTAATCCTACCAAACCTACATTTTTCCATATTGCAAAGGAGCTTAACCTTCTTGCACAACATGTTAACCATTCCTAGAGAGAGGTATAGCTTGCCCTCCTTCATTTTTAACTGAACTGCTCTGAGATTGTACCTTTTTCCGCTGTTGTTTCAAAGCCTGAAAATTGTTCTTATCAATAATTTGTTGCCCTTGCTTCTGTTTGACTAGCTGTTTACTAGTTTTTAAAGGAGTGACCCAATCTAGTGGTTCTGGTGCTTTTGCATTGTTCCTGGACTTTTACATATCTGAACATTCTGTTGATCCCTTCCCTATTTTTTGTTATGCGTGCTTATTTGGTACCTGATATTGATCTTTGTTCATAGAGTTCTCTACTTGGACCTGGACCCCTTCTTTTATAGTTCCATCTTCTTGTGTATCCTGCTTCTTTGGTGGTGCATTAGTAGGGCTTTTCTTCTTCCTGCAATTCTCCACATCATGACCATACTTATGACAGAAGCTGCATAGTGTAGGCTTCCAGTCGTATAGAACTTTCTATTCTATCAATGCCCCTTTTTCATTCCAAAAAGGTTTATTGTCGAAATGGTATATGCCTCCCTGCAGCACTTCGTTCTTCCCAGTCTCTGAGTCAAAATGTACCAGAACAATATCATTCTTCATCAAAACAACCTTGTTTATTTCATACTTTGCCCACAATCGCTGAATGTAACCATTCTACACTGCGAAAGGGGGATGCGCACCAAGGACATAACACACAATTGCTGATTTCCAATATTCAGTATCTGTATTGATATCATCTAATACAATCTCACCAATTAACGACTCACCGTGTGTTTCTGGGTTTATGTACTCCAATTTGAAGCCTGCATTTGAAATCTTCGAGATATCGAAGTTATCCCAAATTGATGCCTTCACCTTCAGACCTTCGAATTCTGCTTCTACCTCATCTGCCCGCGACTGTTTACTTGCACTGGATGTTTGAATTACCTCTGTCCATAGCTTTTGAGCTTGTGCTGTCCTAATTTCTTCAGTCCCCTTCAGCTTCTGTTCGATGTGTTTTGACCCACTTCTTGCTAGGGATTCCTCTCCCACTGATTATATAGTTGATTGAACCTCTTTTTGACCTCCTGGCTATGATACTGCTCGCGAGGATGATTCTAAAGCCATTTTCACCTTCTGGGATAGGATACGAGCTCTCTTTCCTCCCATGGATGGCGCACGTTAGTTAACATGCACCGAGAGAAAATGCATCCCTTTTTGTAACCATTGATTGGTTTGTGGGACAGATTTTAACCATTGTTTGGTTTGTTTCTTGACTAGAGTTAGTCAAGGTTTGTTTGCTTTGTAGTAGAGTTATTGCAAAGAGGCTTACAATAGAGGGTTGAGGGGATTAAGAATTTAATTCCTAGATTGCAATAGGTTGTAATCTAAAGTTTGTGCGGTTAGTGAAGTTGAAACCCTAGCTACCAGTGTAGGTCATGATTTTTAATCCCGTGAGCTGGGAGTTTTCCACTTAAATATTATTGTGTTGTTCACTAACTGTTGTTTCTATCAAATGAGAAGCTCTTCTATTAACAGAATCCATACTCAATATAGAAAAGTTCTTTTACGTACAAGCTGCCTCATGCATTAATGAATAAATCTCCCTCTTACCGCTGAGTGCAGTATGGCTAAAGAAAACTAACATCTAATAAATCTCCCCTGTAGAGCTTGCCTCTAGATGTTCATTAATTAAACAATAATTTAGTTTAGCAAGATAACCAATGAAGGAATTAATCAGGTGAAAATAGTGAAATAATTTATTCCTTTTAAAGTACAAGAAAATGCAGTCTCTAACAGCTTAACTTGGGTCCACTTCGTAAACTTTATGTAATATGCAAGAAAGAGTCCATGAGAGAATTGCCCGAGAGAAGTTTCTTTGGTGTTCATGAAGTATAGAGGAAGAGAGGACATCAGGACACCAATATCCATCTCACCTAACTAAAGAAAAATGACACACCAGCAAATTAAATTAAACACCTTTTCACCTATATATATTTTGCGTTGGCAGGTCATAAATCCAGAACACTACAATTGTAAAAGACATTAGAACTGAAAAGCAAAAACTGCATAGAGAAACTAAAAACACAAAGGCAAAATGGAGTCTTGGCTTCGTTTTTTCGTCCTCTTGGCTATCCTCTCTCCAGCTTTTGGCATTACTCGGCATTACAAGTTCAATGTAAGTATTAACTACTTTTTCCTTTTATTGTCTTTTGTTTTTCCAGCTAACATAAGCATATGTTGTACTATAAGAACAATGAACGTTTCATTACATTTGGGTGACGCAAGAAACTTTTGAAACTGTCAAAACTTTTTGTCTTAAACATGTATAAAATTTGTGTTACTATATAAGCTTTTTATTTAAAAAAATATTAAAATGTATCATTATTTTTGCAACGTGTTAATAAGGAAATAGCGGTCAAATAAAGTGAAACATTCAATTTGCCACCATTGACCAAGTGATTGTTGCACTCAGTTACGCATTTCGGGAAAAGATATGCTGTGAGAAATCATTAGTTTCTTTTTCTAAAAAAATTTTGTATTCCTCTTTTTCTTCCAGTTTTTTGGGAAAAAAGATGAGAACATAATGCTTCTAAAGTTTTTCTGCAATTCCATATCCACTATTCGCAATCGAACTGTCAGAAAACGTCGTATTAATTTAGGAAGTTTGGCGAGGTAATTAAGTAGCTAGCTAGATCTCTTTAACGACAAGCCCATGTAAATTAGTTAAGAGTATATATATTCCAATTAGCGAAGTAATTTGAATGAGAGAAAAAACAAAAGAAGAAAAGTAGTTGATCCATTAAAATAAATTGGTAAAAGCCACATGCAGAAATTGTTAATTTTCGCTATATAGAAATTCAAATAAATGAAAACCCATAGATCAATAAGCCACTTTTCTATAAAAATGAACAAGTCATATTTCTTGAATTTAACTTACACATACTGACATGCGACAGTTTAAACTGGAAAAAAAATAATACAAGTAACTAACCATTCATAAAGTGGGATTAATAACTCGAAAATAAAAAAGTAGCTGGCTAAAACAATTAGAAATGTGGTGATAGTATAATCCTACAGTATATTTTTTGCTTCGTTTCCTTCACTAAGATGGTCGGTTTTTAGGTGGTAATGAGGAACATGAGTCGCCTGTGTTCTACCAAGCCAATTGTCACTGTTAATGGAAGGTTCCCTGGACCCACAATCTATGCTAGAGAAGATGATAGAGTGCTAATCAAGGTTGTTAACCATGTAAAATATAACGTCTCTATCCATTGGTAAGTTATTTTTCTAGCTATTTAATTTGTTACCTCTAACTTCAAAGAGCTCGAAAACTTGAACTCTTTAAACTTAAATCTTGAATCCGTCTCTGATACCGGCCAGGCATGGAATCAGACAACTTAGAACTGGTTGGGCAGATGGACCGGCATACATCACACAGTGTCCGATTCAACCAGGGCAAAGCTACATATACAACTTCACAATCACAGGGCAAAGGGGTACACTGTTTTGGCATGCTCATGTTTTGTGGCTAAGATCCACTGTCCATGGTGCTATTGTCGTCCTCCCTAAGCGTGGTGTGCCTTATCCCTTCCCCAAACCCAACCATGAAGCTGTCATTGTTTTAGGTGAACATTTCTATATATCATTTCATTTTAATGTTCTCTTAATTGGAAAATTAAGTACTTATGATTGGGAAGTTGGGAAATGAAAATTTTAATGATTTAATGCAGCTGAATGGTGGAAATCGGACACTGAAGCTGTGATCAATGAAGCTCTAAAATCAGGTTTAGCCCCTAATGTTTCCGATGCTCACACAATCAATGGTCATCCTGGACCAGTTTCCCATTGTCCGACCCAAGGTAGTAATACTTGAATTCCAGATATTGCTACTCCTTTATTTCATTTTATATGACTGTATTTGACTTGGCATGAAGTTGAAAGATTTCTGTAAAGTAATCTTAGGACTTGCAATTTTAAACATGTTATTAAGGTTAAATAAGAAGTTTAAATTTAAAGAATTCTTAGATATAAAAAGGTATCATTTTTCTGTAATTAACAAGCTAAAAAGGAAAGGGATAAAATCGAATTGAGTGACTACAATTTGGTTATTATAAATAACTTGTAAGTTAATTTTTTGATCATATGCTAATGCAGGCGGATACACTTTGAGTGTTAAACCTGGAAAAACATACATGTTACGAGTGATCAATGCTGCGCTCAATGAAGAACTCTTCTTTAAGATTGCTGGCCACAAAATGACTGTAGTTGAAGTGGATGCCACATATGTAAAACCCTTCAAAACAGACACAATTATAATCGCCCCTGGACAAACAACAAATGTTATAGTCACTGCTGATCAGAGTTTCGGAAAATATATGGTTGCTGCTTCTCCCTTTATGGACGCTCCTATCGCCGTCGACAACATCACGGCCACCGCCACGTTGCATTATTCCGGCGCACTAGGCAGTTCTCCCACAACTCTCACTAGTACTCCGCCCCAAAACGCCACTTCAGTAGCCAACAATTTTCATGACGCTCTCAAAAGTCTTAATTCGAAAAAATACCCAGCGAAAGTTCCACAAACTGTGGATCATTCGTTGTTTTTCACTGTTGGACTTGGAATCAATTCATGTCCAACGTGTAAACAAGCTAATGGCAGCAGAGTTGTCGCTAGTGTAAATAACGTTACATTTGTTATGCCAACCGTAGCGCTTTTACAAGCGCATTTCTTTGGCATAAATGGAGTTTACACAACAGATTTTCCAGCGAATCCGCCGTTTGTGTTTAACTATACTGGAACACCACCAACAAACTTGGCTACAACGAAAGGGACGAAGGTTTATCGGTTGCCTTACAATGCAACAGTTCAATTAGTTTTGCAGGATACTGGAATTATAGCCCCTGAAAACCATCCAATCCATTTGCATGGTTTCAATTTCTTTTTAGTGGGTAAAGGACTAGGGAATTTCAATTCCAAAACAGACACAAAGAATTTTAATCTTATTGATCCTGTTGAAAGGAATACAATTGGAGTGCCTTCTGGAGGATGGGTTGCCATAAGATGGCTTGCTGACAATCCAGGTATATCAACTTCCTTTTTTCCTCTTGAGTTTAAGTCGTATGCGCTGATACTAACATTATAACATATTTACATATTTAGGTCACTTATAACGTAATTGTAAAGAAATTTCTATAATAAGCATATTTGGTAACTCAGTAAAAATAATAACTAACCTGCTATGTATAGGTTAAACTACATTTCTATCAAAACTTATATTGCCAACGTATATAAATTCAATATTTTTCTCATTTATTTTTGTGACATCATAGGTGAAACTCACATCGACAAAATACGAGAGATGTTGGGTATATAAGTAAACTGGTCTTAGACCCTAGTAACACGTTTTAAAGCCGTGCGGGCCTAAGCCCAAAGCGGACAATATCACTAGTGGGTTGGGTTGTTATAATTTTTCTTCCTTTTTCACTTCACTTGTGTATAACGGCTTATTTTTCTTTTAATTTGGGTGACATTGCAGGAGTTTGGTTTATGCATTGTCATTTAGAGGTGCACACAACATGGGGATTGAAAATGGCATTCCTTGTAGATAATGGCAAGGGTCCAAATGAGTCACTTCTGCCACCTCCAAAGGATCTCCCAAAATGCTAAAATAATGGTGAAAATCCATCTGTTTCTGCTCTCAACAAGTTCAGACAAATCTTCATCTGCAACATGTAAGAATGCAGCAAAAGCTGCACCATGCAATGAGAGAAAGAAGAATTAGAGAGTCAATAAGCAATGTATTCATTTTCTTGAGTGAAAAAAGAAAGGGAGATTATATTTTTGCTCAAGCAAACCTTAATAATTATGTTTGTTTGCATATATACATTTTTTTGTCGTTGTTCATGGAAGTTTGAGAAATTGGTTGTTTCTTATATCTCTTATTGTCGCTCCCAATTCACACTTTTGTTTAAAGTTTTCTGAATATATGTTTTTAATTTAGAAATGACTATAGTAACAGAAATAAAAATAAGTGCATAATGAATCCCCACAGATGTGTAAACTCAATCTCGACTAATTAACAAATAATTTGATGAAAAAAATGGAATCTGTTTAAGACTTGGAAATATTAAAATAGAACATACATGAGTTCAAATATATATAGATAAAATACTATGTGGTTAATTACAAAGGATAAATGCAAGCTTGTACTAGTCTATGCTAATACTCCGATTTAAAATTGAAAGAGAAATTGACACTTTCACTTTGTCTCTATTTCATGAAACCTGGCTGAAGCAAGATGCTTTGTTGTAATGTCAGCTAGCTGATCGGATGAGGAGATACTTTGCACTGTTTTAAAATCCTTCGGGTTGTTTTACTTAGATTTCAATGACTTTTGAATTTTGAATTAAAAAAATTATGTCATTAGTCATGATGAGAGTTAATATTTATTTTCATTCATCCTTTACACTAAATCAATAAATGCATAATATATGTCTTTGAATACATACATATATATATCTAATTTAACTATGTTAATTTATTCACTTTAATTTTAGCAAATTGTATGATTTGATGTAAGTGACCCGTGCGGGAGTCACCCCAAACACAAAGTGCGGCCAAGACTTTACCGCTGGCCTAGCTACTTCTAACTTATTTTTCTCTACTAGTGTTTGTACATGATTAAAGTAAGCGGATAATGAAATTAGTCACAAGCTCCCAAAAGTTAGACTATATATTTTGGAACAATAAGCAAACAAAAAGCCGCAGCAAATTTGGCTGCTTATAATTACATGCATGCAATATGACCTTTAAAATTCAATTGAGGGATTGAAAAGGAAGAAGTGGGAGCTGAGAAAGACCCATTTCTAACGACTCCACTTATTTTACACGTGATTATATTTATAGCAAACGAAAGTTCTTTCCAAATTTCATCTGTCTTTTGATCTTTTCACCTTTTCTCATTTTAATATCCTCGATAAAGCTTACACTCAATATAGTGCCGTATCCATCGGCAACGTTTTGCATAGGCAGACTATTGTCATAATTATTACGGTGTCAGACTATTGTCACAATCGTGAATTTTAGTGCCATTATCCTCCCATTACCTCTATTTCATATTTACCAATGTTTTTTTTCCATATCATTTTAAGAGAAGAAAATAATGATAGTGTATAATAGTTCTTTACTATGCATATGACACACAGCGTACAACTTGCAGAATATTCAAGGTCTTTCATTATTTTATTTGCAACTGTGACTACTATAAACTAATCTTAACAAAACCAGCACAACTTGCACTCTGAAATGCATAGGAGACTGCTAATAGCCTATGATGGAACCAGACTGAGCAGTCCTTGTTGTTGGGACCCTCTCCCAACCTTCCAAGAAAAGAGAAGGAAAGAGAAAGAGAGTAACTAGGGAAAACATTGAAAAAAGAAAAACAAAAGGCTGCCTTTTTCTTTTGGGAACCTATGGTTGCCTTGAGTTGATTTCTTTAACAGCAGTAATACTTATGGAAATGAATTACAAGCACAGAGATTGAATAGAATACTCAACAGCAGGAAAGGCTAGGTATTTTAGGTCAATATTGCAAATCTAAACTGCAGCAGCAGACCAACTACTATGTGTAAGCAATGAAATATGCACCTTCATATGCACAACTACTATGCTTTTACGTTAAATCTGAGAAATGCATCACCTATAGTCCGACTTCTGGTGCCTGGACCCTAAACTTTAACAACCATTGAAATGGTCTCAGCAACTGTGCTCTCTTCTTCCTCCAGAACCAAATGGCTGCATTGTATTGCTCATTACGAATTTTTCTTGTGGCAGCCCTCCAATCATACTTCTCCATTTCTACACGTGCGGCCTGGCCAATAGTTCCTCTCAATTCAGCATCGTGCAAAAGTGGCTTCAATTTGTTCAAGCAGTCGTCAAGATCCCCAGGATTAAACAGAAATCCTGTTTTTCCCTGCTGATCATCAGGAATGATATCTGGAATTCCTCCAGCACGGGCAGCCACTACGGGAAGTCCTGATGACATCGCCTCCAAAACGACAAATCCAAGCGTCTCAGACTCTGAAGGCATAACAAAAATATCTCCGCTCGCATATGCCTGAGAAAGCTCTTCCCCTAGTAACATACCTGTGAATACTGCAGGCATGCCAGCGAACATTTTCTCCAATTCCTCCCTATAGAAGTGACAAAACAAATAATTTGGAGCTCAGCCTTTTACAAGAATGCTAAACTACATCTCTTTTTCATGTTAGGCATACAGGCTATCAAGACAGGATATTCGTATTTTTATTAAACAGCAATGGTTTCCATTGTCCATGTTCTAAATCAATCAAGCATTTGACAGTAGATTTTTCTCAAACCAATCATGTACCGTCAGGAAAGGCTGTGGGCTATGCATTTGAAGACAGTTGTACTTTCAACAAACGTTTTTACTTCTAAGATTTTCAGAAAGTTTTACTTCCAACAAACATTTTGACTTCTAAGTTTTTCATGTCCAAGCATACAACAGTATCACTCTGCCCATTAGCTCCAAATGACCTATGTCCCAATCTTGGGGCGCAAATCCAATAGTACTTGCCAGAGAGGTAGAAGCTTTAATTTAAACAAAGGAGAATACCAAGCTAATGTAATTTGACATAAAGAGACCTCGAATTCCTATGTTACAGCGTGCACTGTGCCAACAGGTTCCACCACCAACTCTAGTTGGGAAGTAGAGTCGCCCTTCTATTTTAATTTGTTTTCTAGAAATATAATAGACTAAAGAATCACAAATCCACAGTTTGTCTATGAGAGTGGATCTAATTGAATTAGTTGCTTCCCCACTCTGGAAATGGAGATACGCACATTAATAGCACATCGACTGATAATGTGATGAAGTTCACTGTTCACTAAGTTATCACCTAAAAAATGAAATGGTGATGCTTGACCAAGGAATTGTACCAATAATTCAGCAACTCCTACATGGCACATATAAGTTACTAGCGTGTTAAATTCAGGAATCTGGTTCATTAAAATATTACCTAAAAGAGTAAGTAAAGCTACTTGGTAAAAGTTTTCGGTGAGATAATCCGGAAGCATACTGTTTTGCTGATTTTGTCTGTCCAACACACAAGCTAATCAACATTTCTAGCAATAGATATCAAGAACTGTCAAATACAACTAATGTCCAGTCATGACACTTTTTTTACAAAATATTCTCACTCATAACATCTTTTTAGACTTGACAGCCTAAGATTATCAAAAGAGAGCAAAAAAAAGAGTGAATAGACAGCTTATTGTGCATTGTACATATTTGTACTATATATCAAAAATCTTTTACAGTGAAAGTACTAGTAAACATTCCTGGTAAAGTTCTGAAAGTCAAAAGCTAAAATTGTTACTGCAACTCACCTATATGGCCCATCTCCAATAAAAGCTATGCGAGCTTCTGGAAGTCTATCCATTACCCTGTTTCAAAATCATTTTGAAATGTCACGTTCAAGTTACCAGCACCTTCATTTAATTTATATAACCACGCAGTTTCGTTGATACAGCATTTTCCCTTAATATGAGGATGATATACCTAGTCATACATTAGCCAAAAATGCAACTTTTATGCTTTCTCATTAACAAAGAGAGGCAATACCTTCTGAGGAAATCCAAACTCTTCTCAACTCCAAGTCGTCCAACATGCACTATCAATGGTTTATCAGGTTCCCCGTTGCTGATAGTGAAGAGTAATAAGAGAAAAGTAGAAAGAATTGTCAGTACATATTAAGGTTGATTACATAGAGGATGAAATCTTCAGCAGGAAGCTCGAACCTCAGTCTTAGTCGCATTTCATGAGACCGATACCGGGGGTGGAAGCTCTCACAATCAACACCCTTATTCCACAGACGTATTTTGTTAGCTGGCAAATAGAAAAAGACGGGAATGGTCAACAACTCTGAGCAGTGATTTAGCACCTAAAAGAAATGAACGGTAGCAAGCATCTAACGCCGATAAAAACTGCTTTGACAGGACAAAATACAGAGACTCTTCTTTCCTTAAATTGCTAATTGATAAAGTTGATGTTGTAGTTTAATTAACAAGTTCACCTATATGTCTTTACCTGCTGTTACCCTATAAGCTTTCAGATCCTTCGCAATAGCAGCAGATGGCACCAGAGTGAGATCAGCAGCTCGATGTAGAAACTCTGATAAGCAGTAATGATGTCTTAATTAGTATTCAGAGCTGGAGATCCGGGAGAGAACAGATAATGCAGAAGAGAATGCTCTGCTCACATACTTAAAACCATCCACATAGGTTGCACCAACCAACTAAACGTATATCTAGGTATGTATCTGCAGAACAAGAGTCAGGATCAGCGTAAAGCCCTAAATTAATAGATAATGCTAGAAGAACCTTCAGAAACTCATTCTTTATGTTTTTCATCAGGAAGATAAACAAAAAAAAGGATTTTGCTTCTTGAACCATGTCATTTATGGAAGCTATCAAATGTTCCATCTGGAGACAAGATATGCAAGAACTGTGAGCTTACACAGGCACATGCGTGTGATATGACATCACTATCGGCACACATAACAGTTTTGCAATGATAAGAGCACCAAATACCTAAAAATAGAAAGAAAAAGAAACAAAATTATCTAAGTCAGCAAGCTGGGAGAAAAATCAGAACCACTTTAAGCTCCTTCAAGCGACAAGACGAACAACACTTAATCACTGAAAGGAGGAAAAGAGCAACTGAAACTTACCATTATACCAGGAGAAGATGCATGTATGATATCAGGCTTGAATCGTTTCACTTCAGAAATTATTCTTGGGCTGAGAGCAAGTGAAAGGGGCACTTTTTGGTACCAGGGGCAGGGAAAACTGCAAATAAAGTAAGCAATTTCTTCTTAAAAACTAGCCAAATACCATATATGGACAATATTTAATAGACATGTACCCTTAAACCTCACTGATTTATGCTGAGTTTGTGATTGACAGAATTGAATGAATGAATTCAGTAAACATGAAAATGAAATATAGGAAAGTCAGAAGAAGCTGCAACCTTAGTGATCCAATCAACTTTGCTCCATAAAACTCTTGAGGTACTCCTTCATGTGTTGTCACAACCATAACCTGTACCACAAAATTAACAAAGGATGCTAAGTGGCCAAAACATCAGGAGAAAATCTTCAGTTCTTAGCCCCCTATGTACTGGCTCACTCAACAGTTTGAAACTATGGCTAGGAAGTATTTATTACGGTTAGTTCATGAGAATCAAATGACTGTAAGAATAATAGTTTGTAGGATATGTGCAGACAAAATATATCAAGATTGCTTGAAATTGGTTCCAGGAAATGGAACTAGAAGAGGTCAAGATTGTAAACTCCAGATTGGCAAAATAGTATCATGAGAAAGCTTGAAATGAATATAATTAGCTCAAACATATCAAGCAAATGTTATAGCAGCAAGTACAGAGACCAACAGAACAGCAGCAACTATCAGTAATCAAAAACACTCTTGTCAGACAAAGAGTATACCTCATCTCCCATTTCACGAAGATATCTTATAAAATTCTGGAACCGGTTCTTATAGCCTGATACATACCTGCACATTTCACAAAGGAAATTGGTGGTCGAGACAGAATGTCAGCCCAATTATGTAAAAAATATAATTGTAGTAAAATCTGATTCAGATGATGCACATGAACTTTGATCAGTAGAATAAGCCAAAACTAGGTCTAGATTTGTTTTTTGAAAATGTCAAATCTTTATTCTCTAAACCTACTGATGCAAAGCTGATTTCATAATTCAACATATAAGGCACCGGCATCCCCAGCTGAGAACACTTCCGACTTTCAAAATTAAAGGATGAAAGCAATGTCACTACTAAGTGTCACTGAGCAACAAAGGCAGCAAATACAATATAAGCAAAAATTCTTCTGAAGTGCATATGAGGTTGAAAGGCATTTGATTGGACAGAGCTAAATTTATTTTGTGAGATTAAAGAAACAATGCAGAAATAACAAAGATTGAAATGCAGCTAAAAAACCAAAAAACAAAAAAATATTAGATTCAACACGGAAGTGGTAATCAGTGCGATAAAACAAGTTCTAATGTTTCGACTTACCATGCACATTACTATAACTAACAAGCATGCACAACTTCCCTTTAAAAGCTATATTTGCTTGAAGAAAGAATAGTTGGATAGATAGTTGATCCATTTTAGTCTCCCGCAGGAGGATAAATAGAAAGATTGCATTGTCGTAGTTCTTATGTTAAGATTCATAATCTGCTGCTACTCTAAAGATTCTAGCATATAACTGAAGATATAGACCACTAAATAACATACAGAAAGTTAGCAAACACTTTTGAGAGCAAAAGTTCTGTAAGATTGATGCTATGTGGTTTACCAATTAATGCTATTACATAGAGTTACTTGCAGCGGCAGAGCCAGAATTTTCCGGGTATCAAAATATATAAAAGTAAACATACCGAAAAATTAAGGGGAGTCTATATATACATATTGTATTTTTCCCGCGAAGGGTGTCATTTCCCTTTCCTATAATTGGTTACTTGCATTACCTTTTAAATGACGTGATTGTGTAAATATTTTTTCTCTGAGCACTGTATAGAAATTAAGGTTCTGAAGAAATTAAACCAAATGGATTACTCCGTCTCATAGTCAATTCACCAAACACAAAGAGTGTAGACCAAAGTTTAGTAATTAACGCCAACAATTTGGGTTCAAATTATAAAGGGAAAAAAGTAGACTCACGCAAAAGGAGAAGGCTCAACAAAGATAGCAATACGTCTAGGTTTTGAAGTAATTTCAGATTCAAGCAAAGGAGGAGGTCCCTCTTCCTCTTCTTCCCTAATTGTCATGTTGCTATTGCTAGCTGCAATTAATGGTCTTTTCTTCAAGGGTCTTTCTCTAATTTTGGGCTGCAAAAAATTGACTTTAGTGCATATTAGATTAATGGGTTTTGTTCTTGAAGTACAAAAGCAAGAAAATTCATGAAAAGTTGAGGGAGCTGAAATAAAACAAGAAGTAGTAGGAGATGAAGAGGAAGAGATAATAGGATTTATTAAGAGAGAAGAGGTGGACATGGTGACTTGTGTTTGGATAATGAATGATGTTAATTTTTTGAATTTGATTAACAGAGAAAGCAAAGAAGTGTGGAGTTGGGGACAGAGAGAAATTGAGGTGCCATTTTAAGGGACTCCGGCAATGGATATTCTTTTAACAGGCAGAGCAAAATGGGGAATATTTGGAAGGTACTGAAAGAGTATATGCCACCACCTCACAAGGCTTCAAACAGATATTATTGCCCCTCTTTCATTGCTCATTCTCAGGTAAATAGTTACTCCACATTCCAATTTATGGTGTTATTTGACTCAGCATAATTTTTAAAAAAAAAATTAAAATTGATGATCTAAAATAAATTATAAATATTTATATGGCTGTAAATTAATTCATTAAGTGTAAAGTAAAAATGTTAAAGATAAAATATTTTTAAATATGAAAAGAAAATATATTTTTTTACGGACTAACAGTAAAAGAATATCATATAAATTGAGACACGGTAATATTACTTTTTATCTTATGTTTACGTTAAATAAAGTAATTTCAAACAAATTTTTAATATTTGGTTGCTGCCGCATAAGTGCACATTTTTGCTCTTTAGCATAAATTTTGCTTAGAGATGACAATAGGGCAGAATAAAAGTAGGGCAGGACAGGGTAGGGCTAACGGGGCAGGGCGGGCGGGTTAAAGCACATTTTTTAAAAAATAATAAATGGGGCAGGGCAGGTGACAGGGTTTTAGCTGCAAAATTGATCAAAAATAAATTGAAACTTTTTCATTTTCCAATACAGTATGCTGCCTATAGATTTAGTATACCTCCTTAATTATGAATTTAATGTGTAATAATTTTTATAGCATGAATTATGAATTATAATTCATAGTTTACTTTCACTAGGAACATGCAAATGGATTACGTATTACTAACTTGTTAATTTGTTATTTTCTGTTTTTCTTTTCTTACTTTGTTATTTGCATTTAGTTTAATATCAGATTAAGTGTTTAACTGATACATCAAATAAAGTCCATGGAGCAGACAATCTGATTTCTCTTTAGTGAAATATTTGATCGTTTCTTCTCCTTGCAAATCTTTGAAACGATAATATTGCAATATCAAAAAAATTCCAATTCCAACCTTTCATGATATTATGTTGGTTTCATTTTTTTTTTTTTTTTTTTGGGGGGGGGGGGGGGGGCGGCAGGGAACAATTATTATTGATTTTTACAGACACAGTGACACACTACATCTTATGAAATACAAGCTTGAATTTCCTTCAGTATTTCTTTTCAGATTTTACAGGTCATTAAATTCCATTGACTTAGTTTGCTTTTAATTTTGCTCCAGTCGAAATTAGAATCAGATCCCTCCAAATAAGTAAGAACATGAAAACTTAAAAAATGAACGAAAAAATAATAATATAATTTTGCTTAGGAACCATAAAAAACATGATTTCTGAATAAAAGATCAACTAAGGGCTATGGTTCTTGTGGAATTTATTTTTGTTATGTAAACACAAGAGATGTTGATTTAATGCATAAAAGGATGACGCTAATTCAGTGCTAAAAATAGCCCTTTCATACTTGGCTGGCATAACAGTATGCAATATGGAATTGGTAAAAGAAGAAGTACCTTTCATAGTCTATATATGTGGTTATCCAATAAAATTGCATTTATTAGCATTTATACATGTGAGTTGGACATCCTGAAAAGGAAAACTTATATTCTGATGTTTTCTGTCATTTTATCTTAAGGCTCTACTTTCCTTTCTTTAACCAAGCAAAGACAACTAGTCTTACTTGCTTTCTATACAATTTCCAGTACAATGAGGCTTTTGTTATACTTGCTGAACTCAATTATTGTTTTGTCCATAGCAATCTCAGGTTTGGAATCATATATAGGAGAAACTGATCAACTAGCATTACAAGACTTCAAAAGCAGAATAACCGAAGATCCACACCAAATCATGACTTCTTGGAATCATTCTTTTCATTACTGCAACTGGACGGGTATAACATGTAGTCCTTCCAATGGTAGAGTTACATTTCTTCATTTGAGTTCACGACAACTCGTTGGCACCATACCGCCTTCCATTGGCAATCTCAGTTCCCTTACAGGTATTCATCTTGGAAACAATAACTTTCATGGTGAAATCCCTCAGTCAATCGGTCGCTTACTGCAGCTGCAACATCTCAATCTCAGTCACAATTATTTTAGTGGGAAAATTCCAACCAATTTAACTTACTGCAAGGAACTTTTAGAACTTCATCTACAATTTAATGATATGGTTGGTAAAATTGTGGATGAACTCAGTTCACTGTCAAAGCTGTATTTGTTAAAACTGAAAATGAACTCTCTCACAGGAGGCATCCCACATTGGATAGGAAACTTTTCATCTTTAGAATTCCTTGACATTTCGGATAATAGCCTACAAGGACCAATACCTCAGGATCTTGGCCGTCTAATGAATTTGTTAGTATTTCATGTGAACTCAAATGAATTATCTGGTACAATTCCTTCGTCGATTTTCAATATTTCTTCCATCTACTATTTCTCTGTTACTCAAAATCAACTGCATGGACAAATTCCAGCAGATGTAGGCCTCACTCTTCCAAACCTTGCAGTATTTGCTGGCGCTGTTAACAGCTTCACCGGACCTATACCTGTCTCATTAGCAAATGCTTCTGACCTTAACGTGATTGATTTCTCCCAAAATAAACTTATCGGCGATGTGCCAGCTAGTTTTGGAAAGTTGAAAACTTTGGTTAGGCTCAACTTTGAGCAGAACAGACTAGGTAGGAGGGGAAGTTATGAGGGTTTGAAGTTTCTTGATTCCCTAATCAATTGTACATATCTGAATGTACTGAGTTTTGCAACCAATTACTTTAGTGGAGAATTGCCTCGCTCAATCACTAATTTTTCAACGTTACTTGAGATATTCTCTCTGGGTAACAATAGGATTCATGGTACTCTTCCTGCTGGTCTAAGGAATCTTATTAGTTTGACCTATCTTGGAATGGACGGAAACCTTCTAAATGGCAGTGTTCCTGAAGCTACAGGTGAACTTAAATATCTGCAAGGTCTCGATTTGAATGGAAATGCGTTTTCAGGTAAGATACCACTCACAATTGGTAACTTGACACGGTTAACAAGTCTAAACATGCAAGAAAATAGACTAGAAAGAAGCATACCTCCAGAGCTGGGGAAGTGTAAGTCTTTGACGGCGCTAAACCTTAGCAGGAATAATCTTGTTGGATCCATACCGAAAGACATTGCACGGCTATCTTCCCTTTCAATTGCTTTGTCATTGTCAAGTAACTCTTTAACTGGATTCTTGCCAAAAGAACTTGGTCAATTGATAAATCTTGAGGAATTGGATGTTTCACAAAATAAATTATCAGGTGAGATTCCAAGCACTCTCAGCAATTGCCTCCGCTTAGAGCGTGTAAATATTAGAAATAATCTCTTTCAAGGAACTATTCCTCAATCCTTTATAAATTTAAAAGGATTAGGTGAGATAGATTTTTCACAGAACAACTTGTCAGGGAAAATACCAGAGTTTCTTGGAAAGCTTCCTTACCTCAGAAAACTCGACTTATCAAATAACGAACTTGAAGGTGAGGTGCCAACTGAAGGAATCTTTGCAAATACAAGCGCAATCTCGATCAGTAGAAACAGTAGACTTTGTGGAGGTGTTTCCAAGTTAAATTTGCCTAAATGCTCAAAAGCTACCAAGCTCCTTGATTCAAGAGTTCCGGTAGCTATTATTGTTCCTGTTATATTAACAGTTTTAGTGCTGTGTTCCTGTGCTGCTTATTACAAGCTCAGAATATCAAGAAAAGCGCACGCTTGGGATGATGGGGAATTATCAAGGATACCAAGAACTACATATCGAGAAATACATAGAGCAACAGGTGGCTTCTCTGAGGATAACTTGGTAGGTGCAGGAAGTTTTGGTTCAGTATACAAAGCGCATTTTGATGGTGAAAATACAATAATGGCAGTGAAAGTGTTGAACTTACAACAAAGAGGGGCTTTGAGGAGCTTCCTGGATGAATGCAAAGCCTTGAGAAATATAAGGCATCGTAATCTTCTCAGAATTAAAACTGCTTGTTCGAGCATTGATCACGAGGGTAATGACTTCAAATGCTTAGTTTTTGAGTTCATGGCTAACGGAAACCTACATGATTGGTTACATCAAGAAAATGATGACCAGCAACAGCAAAGAAAGAAACTAAGCTTTATCCAAAGACTAAACATTGCAATAGATGTTTCTTCTGCACTTGACTATCTCCACAACCACTGCCAAACACCAATAGTTCATTGTGATCTAAAGCCAAGCAACATACTCCTCGATGAAGATATGTCTGCCCATGTTTGTGACTTTGGATTAGCAACTTTTCTCCTTGACACGTCGAGCAATTCTTGGAGTCATGAGATTTCTGCAGCACTAAAGGGTTCTATAGGTTACATCCCAACAGGTATGATGTCACTAGTTTACATGTTCTATATATATGTGTGTGTGTGTGTGTATACGCGCATCATCCTAAAGAAAGTTGATTTAGTACCTTGCAGAGTACGGATCAGGTTGTCGAGCATCCACACTTGGAGATGTTTACAGCTTTGGAATCGTGTTGCTAGAGTTGCTCATCTGCAGAAGACCAACTGACACGATGTTTAACGAGAATCTAAATATTCACAAGTATGTTTCAGTGGCTTTGCCTGAACATGTCATGGAAATTGTAGACCCTTTATTGCTCTTGGCAGAAGAAGAACAAAACATCAATCAAGATCAAGCAACAAGAATAGAAGAATGTTTACTCTCGGTTTTTGAAATAGGGCTCACATGTTCTGCAACATTGCCAAGAGATAGATTGCCAATAAATGATGTTTTGAACGAACTTCAAGCAATCAAGAAGTCCTTCCTTTCAAGGAGATGATAACATGAACAAGATGATGAGTAGGTGACGGACTAATAACTGTTTATCTTTCATGTTTCCTGCATTAAATCTTGTTTTGAATAAGAGAATGTTTCAGTGTGGACTAGTATGCCCAGAATTAGTTTTATTTTTCTTGCAGTGGCTAATCAAAGTGAGCCCCCTTTCTATTAAAGTTCCTCTCATGTTGTCATGTTTGATAGAGTTTACCCTATTAATCTAAAGTCGGCACAGCTAAATCTGTTGGTAGATCTAAATTATTCTGACTCAAACAGGCAAGAACAGAACAGTGTTACAACCAAATCTGCTGAATACGGTCTAGTTGGAAGTAGGAAACCCGTAAACTCTGCAGACAAGTAGGATATCAGTACTAATTTTTGGAATGACTACATGTTATTACCAACTTTATTTTACATGAGAAAGCTCAGTAAATTTGGGCACTCTCAGCTCTGTATTAACGATACTACAAGCTTGATTTTATTTAGCTTGGATTGGTACCTATGCACTGATAACAAGTTGAAATATGGTTAGATATTGACTTCCGAAAGGCTATTAAGGACTCGGGTGAAGAACGAAAAATTTCCGCTAAAGCCCACGGGAAATTTTTTGTACATCCCATCATGAATCAAACCAGATTGAAACATTCAACTGTCGAACAAGGGCGGATGTAGTGTTCTACAGACGGGTTCAGTTGAACTCATAACTTCTTATGCGGAGTAAAAAGTTATATGTAAATTTATTAAATTACAAAAATAGTACATACGAACCCATAACTTTAAAAATATAATGGGTTAAATGCTAAAAATCTTAAAAGTCGAACCCATACAATTTAAATCCTGAATCCTCTGTGTCGGATTTTACTGACTTTGCTTCTATAACGGTATTGTTCCTATGAATCTAGAAGAACATAAAGCTGTAAACTGGAAGCATACCCATTACGTTCTCCAGCAGGCAACGCGAAAAGGGAGACAGTGTATTTCTTTTGGGCTGCAGCTTTATTGTATAGTTGGGTCGCCCGGTTAGCTGCCACCAAACCCGTTGGGTAATAGATGACATCAACTTATCTATACATCACTGCAATGAATTCGTATACATATCCAATCATTGAACTTGTATTGTGTCTTTCCATCTTATTATGATTCAACCAGTTGTTGATCGTGTCTTCAGCTTTTACCACTGCTTCTACTTAAAGCGTTGAGATGGATACACCGGTAGATTTTGTTTTTACCTCTAAAAAGTTGTAATATCTTTAAAATGCTAATATGAACTCGCTTCTCTTTTTTCCTTTTTGAGGAATTACGTTACAAAGTTTAACATACATCTTTATAGAATATCTCACATACAACTTGGTAGCCAGTCTGAACAGCGATTCTTACCTAGCTTCGCTAATCAACTTAGAGACGAAGAAGAGTGCAATGAACGGTGTTACAGTGGACACTTTTGGTCCGACTGTGTGATAAAAGTTTATTCTGATATTGTACATAAATTTAACATAGAATGACAAGGCCGCGAAACAAAGCAGGAAAACGAGAAGAACAAATATGAATTGCTGCTTAAAGAACGAGAAAAATTATAGTGCACGAATAGTATCCACACTTGCTGGAATGACCAGCGAACTGCACGTTTCAAATTTGAAAAAAAAAAATAAAAGAGTTTTTTTACAAAAAGGAACGCTTAGTATGTGCAACCTACCTAACCTTTAGTATTCCTCAATCAATAATGAGGATGATAAGAGACAACTGTTGTATCCGGATAGACGAGGGGCAATTTTTCAATGTACATGAGAAGCCTCTTCATATTTTCCCTTGTTATTGAGGACAAGTCTTTGATCTCACAAATGTTGGTATAGATCCAAAGCTCGCCAGAATCCACCCTTTTGAGACTATCTCGACAGAAAGGACACGACTGAGATCGGGCACGCCTAAAGCAATCATACAACAATATAACATAGATAAATTATTCAAGTAAAGAAGCTAATATAGAACACAGAAAATAGAAAAACGATTGTTTCTACATGCAAAGGTTCTATTATGAGAGCATACCAAGAGTTGTCCCATTTTCTCTCTGAATCCCCTGATAATTAGGCACTAACAGAAGACCTCTCAGAGACCAATCAAGAATAAATTCGCTTCACACTTTTCCTTCGGTTTGGGGATGCTTCCACTATTTTCATCCAGATTAGATTAAGACATGTCACTGCCAGAAAATTTAACCCTACCAGAATCACCCCGTTGAGACAAGTAGAATAGAAATCAACAGAACGCTTTGTCTCACCAAGCAAATATTCAAGTAAATGCTTTGCCAATTTTGTTCTATTGCTAAATGCAGGATCCATGATACAGCATTTGCAAAAGCCTTCAACACTTGTCCAAAGTACTCCAATAGTCGGTATTATTATTTATTTTTTAAACCAATTTTTTTCCTCAAAATATTTTTACCTTGCTGGACAAAAAAAACTTATGGGTAACCAAATTTGTGAGCATCTCCGTACATTATACTCCCTCCGTTCACTTTTACTTACTTGGCACGTTTTGACTTTTCACGCCCCTTAAGAAACAATGATTGACATAATAATTTTACCATAATAACCCTATTAATTGATATTCATAATTGAACCCAAATTCCCTAATAACTTCTGAAGAAAAAAAAACTCCAAAGAACAAGAGAATAAAAGATGACTTTAGTGGACTTTTGTGTTTAACGAAGGGGGATAATGAAGAGTTCTCTGTGAATATAGAAAGCTACAATTGACCATTATTTATTCAAGAAATGTTAGTTAATGAATTAAGGGTAAAACAGGGGAAAAAATTTGTCTTCTCTTGATATGCGTTAAGTGATGAAAATCTATTTTTAGTATACCTGCCAAGTAAAAGTGAACGGAGTATGTGTCAATCATTAAAGGAAGGTGGGTCAAGTAAAAATGTATTCAGTCCACTCATTCAACTAAAACAGAAAATATGCAATGATCTGGAAGTTGACACTACTTCAGTACTCAAAAATTCCTGAAAGTTTAATGTTCTCTTTAGTTCCAGCCTCATAATGCATGAACTATATGTACGATGTTAGCTACACCAAAATCAAAAAGGAAAGTCACAAATATTATTTAAGAATACCACTTACTAAAAAAAAAAAAGACGTTATGCATGAATGAACAGAAAAATGGGAAATTTAACAAAATAACAGAACTTGGCTCACCAGTTTCTATAGCACTTCATGCATAAAGAATGATTGCAGGACGGCAAGACAACCTTCGTATCCATCTCCATGCAGATACCACATTCTTCCTCCCTCTCCATTTCGATTTCAGACAGCTTACCTTTTTTCATCTCATCCCCTCTTCTATATTTCGTTTCGCAGATCTCTCGCTGTTTCCTATCTTCAATATCAGTAATTCCCCTTTGAAGTTGCAACAATGACGGAAATATCACACCTGTTCGATGACATCTCAATTCAATGAACATCATAACTTTAAAATAAACTAAAGAAACTGGAATTTCCCTACAACGTATAATGACGCACCATAGAATTGTTTTATACTAGCTTTTCTCTCACGAATATACATGCTAGTCTTACCATCCTCATAAGCCTGCAACAAAACATCATATGCTAATTTTCATTGCCAAACGATGAAAAACAACGCTAGTAATCACGCAAAAGGGAAAATTGAAAGATTATGACCTTATAGATAAGGATCCTAAGCAATCCAAGAGCACCAGCAAGGTGACAGTCAGACCACTGAACAAGAAACAGAAAAATATGAGCACAGGGACTGTACGATAGTCTCATCTGAAGGCTAGCACCGTCATATTCTCTTGGATAATCCGAAGCCCTGTATATATCTCAAGAAAACCAGTCATGACCATATATCCTAAAGAAATTTTTTGCAACATTCAAGCAAAAAAGGCACAAAATTCTTATTTTTCAGATTTCAGAAGAACTAAGCTGCGGGACCCTAATACTAGCAAAGTTTGTTCCAATATTAGGAAAAATAAGGGAATAAGCTCATCAGAAGGAAAACGTACAGAGAATCATTCAATAATTAGGCAAAATAATTCTGAATTTCCAAATTAAGGGTTTTATCGTTTATGATATTCAAATTGGCAGAGAATAAACTGATAGGAAAGGTGGAACAATAAAGGTGAAGAAAACAAAATCTCAAATTTATACCTAGAAATTATTCAAATAATTCTACCATCAGTGATAAAGAAGGTGTTAAAATCCACATTGGAAACAATGATAAAATAAAAATAAACTCAAGCATTCAACAATTTACTAAAGGCTAAGAAAGAATAGAGATGAATAAAGTAGACGTACAGAGTATTGGCATGCTGAATATCAGCTTCAAGTGCTTTCAGTGAATCTTTAAAAGACTTCCTCATCACCCTACCAATATTCCCATTCAAAAACAAAAATCTAGCGCACTTCCAATAAATACCTCAAACAAAGAAATCCTAAGAATAATCCCTCAACTACTTAGCTTTTCAGATACAATCCCGAGACTCTGTTTTCAGTGGAGAAACTTAAGGAGCAAAAGCGTGAAGCGTTTGTTTGGCAAAAGAATTCTGGAGAGTATTCGATCGACCCGATGTCAAGGTGGTGGGGGCCCGGGAAGGTGGGGGGAGGGGTTCCCACTCAAAGACTATCGCTTGCACCGCACGCTTCTTCCTCACTTTCAGCTTACTGAAATCTCGTAGGAGTATTAAAGTGTGTGATGGTTTTTGTAGAAGAAGATTAATTCGTATCTTTACTTCGCCAATTTTGCTTTTTTCTTCCAGGAGAATTAACTAAACCCTACAACTTCTTTCCCGCACCCACATAATATTTATATCAAATCGTAATGTAATATTGTATCCCATACTTTATTTGTCTGGACATAAAATTTTGTGATCTTAAAAATATTATAATATTTATATAGTTACAAAATTTAGTCTCATAAAAATAAAGTTATTGTACAATTTCATTTTTAAACAATCCGGAAGTGTAATAGGACCTCACGAATATCGAGGATGTAAATAAAATATCCGACTCAAGTATAAGGATACTTATGTCTTTTTTCTATATTTTTTCTCATACCCTTTTAGGTGAATACCACTCGATAAAATACGATAGAGATACTGTGTACATAAGTAAATAAGGCTTAAATTATAGCGGTATATTTTAAAATCGTGATGGCTTTGATCCAAAGCGGATAATATCATTAATGTTTGGGTTGTTATATATATGGTATCAAAGTACCTCTGCATACAACCTTGAACGATGTTAGGGTAAAGCTAAGGATCGATGTTGGGACAAACCTCAGCAAGGACCTTGAGTCTCTAAGGAGGTATATGTGACATCATATATAAATAAATAAGACTTAGAACCTAGCGATATATTTTAGAGTCGTGCAGATCTAAGCTCAAAACAGACAACTACTACAATTTTAATGATAGTGTTGATATTTAAATGCTTACTGTTGGAGACATTGCATCTCCAGATTTGGATATAGGTTGAAGGCGGCTAGGTTACATTTCTAATGGCTGTGAGATACAGAGTTAGGGTTCTTTTATTTTAGCTCTCCACGTGTGATGTACAGTGCAACACTCTCCATTTAGTTCTCTCATCTCACACGTTAGTTTTAGCCTATTGGATGACAGCGTCACTATTTATATATTTTCTCTCTTCTTTCTTTACACACGTGTACAAAAGCAGTTAGAGGTTAGGCAGTTAGTGGAAGACACATATTATTAGCTTGTACAGTACATTTTATTCATTCAGATTGGAAAATACAATTTCAACATTTTGCATAAATTCTTTCTCTAGAATTTAAACATGGTATCAGAGATTTGAAATGATCCAGCTTAATTTGGATTCCAATCTCATCTGGTTTCTATCTGATTTTTTTATCTCAATACAACAGTGAGATCAATACTGAATCTTTTGATCTCATATATTTTTGTTTCTGATTTTTTACTTCACAAATTCTCTTGAGATTTCTAAGTTTTATTCCTTCGTTTTCTGTTGATTGACCAATGAAAATGGCAGTACCAGCAAAAATAGATCCTGATCATCATTACTATCTTCATGCCTCTGATTCGCCTGAGCTAGCTTTGGTTTCACCTCCGTTTGATTGATCTGGATATGGCGCTTGGAGAAAATCTATTTTGATTGCATTATCTACCAAAAATAAACTTTGCTTCATCGATGTAAGCTTAGGCAGGCCGAAGGATGATTCACCTAACTTGAAGTATTGGATCGAATGTAATGATATGGTATTTGCTTGGGTTCTAAATTCCTCGACCTGTGAGATTAGACCTAGTGTAATTCATTCAAAATCAGTTAGAATTCTGTGGACACTAGTGGAGGAAAGGTATGGACAATCAAATTTAGCCAGTCTTTTGAATTACAAAAACAGTTATTAGAATCAGTTCAAGGTTCAAATAATATATTGCTACTTACTTCAACAAAATCAAGGCTATATGGGATGAGATAGAATTACTTGATGCTAAAACTGTTTGTGTTTGTGTGGATTGTAAATGTGGTTCACTTGAAAAGAACTATGCCCTCGAAAAAAGGAAAAAATCATTGCATTTCATAATGGGACTAAATGAGACATACACTGGGGTAAGAGGAGACATCATGATGATGCAACCTCACCAACAATTGACAGAGCTTATTACCTACTGCTTCAAGAGGAGAGACAAAAAGGAAATTCAGTCTATATGACACTATCCTAGTGACTCTAGTTCTTTTGCTGCTACAACACAGAAATTCAACTAACCATATTGAAACTTTAATAATTTTGCTAGTCAACCTGGGAACTCCTATGGTGGAAATAATTCTCAAGCTAGAAACTCTTTTGGTGGACATGACTATAGGAATAATTAGGAATACAGGAAAGGTCTGCAACTACTGCAAGAAGCCAGGTCACAGTATTGAGAAATATTTTAAAATTCATGGCTACCTCAGCAGTAAAACTTCAAATACAACAACAGGCAAAGAAGGCTTCAAAAACTTATTCAAGGTCATGTTGTTTTCTTAGATAAAGATGTAGGATAATTTCACAACAATAACACGGAAGCAACAATTGGTATTAAACAAGAACAACTTACATAACTAATGGAACTACTTCAACGGATCAAAATTGCGCAATAGGCAGCAACAAATTTTGAGGTCAATGTGAATGTCAATTATGCTGGTACATCTCTGCCTGCTCCTATCGTTTTTTCTAAGAACACTAAGAGTCATTTTTTGATTATTGACTCTAGAGCCTCTGAACACATGATTTTTGATCCACGCATTCTCAGAAATATTAAAGTTTACTACTATGAATGTCACTCTTCCTAATTCTCAAAGGGTAAAAGTAACACATGCAGGACAAGTTGCAGTACACCCTAAGTTGACTCTACACACTGTCCTGCTAGTTCCAGAATTTAAATTCAATCTCATGTCTGTTCACAGATTATGCACATAGTTTAAAGCCATTCTAACCTTCTCTGATTCTTTCTGTTTCTTGCAGGGCCTTTTCTTTAGGAGGCCTCTGGTTCTTGGTGATGTCAAAGCTGGACTATATCTTCTCTACTCCACACATTATTTTTCTGAGTCTCCGTACGTAGAAAATAAAATTGAATTAGTTATTCCATCTTCCATTGTAAACACTTCTACTACATCTAATGTTTCACATTCTATGAGTAGTTTTGTGGTTTCTTGTGACAGTTTATGGCATGTAAGACTTGGTCACTTACCTATTTCTGCTGCTATGAGACATATCCCTGGTTGCACACAATCTAATTCCACACATGCTATTTTTTCTTGTACCATCTGTTCTATGATTAGACAACATAAATTACCTTTTCCTAATAGCATCACTTCTACCTCTCACATCTTTGAACTTATCCACATAGACACTTGGGGCCCTTATAAAACACCCATACATGATGAGTTTAAATATTTTCTTACTATTGTTGATGACTATAGTAGGGGTACTTAGATATATTTGCTCAGTACTAAGAGTAATGCCTTCACAGTGCTTCAATCTTTTCTTTCTATGGTTGATATGCAATTTGATACCAAAGTCAAGACCATAAGGTCTGACAATGAATTTGAACTAGAAAGCAGTGTTGCAGCCATCACCTACTTTGCTTCTAAGGGCATTTTACACCAAACATCATGTGTTGGTACCCCTTAACAAAATGGCATTGTTGAACGAAAACATAAACACTTATTGAAAACTTGTAGAGCCCTTCTTTTCATTCAAAAGCCCCCTATTGACTTTTGGGGAGAATGTCTACTAACAACAAATTTTCTCATCAATATGTTTCCCTCTAAATTACTTCATTATAAAACTCCCGATGAGATTTTATTTTAGAAGCCTCCTAATTACAGTTTACTCAAATATTTTGAATGCTTATATTTTGCCTCTATTTTAACACATCATAGAAGGAAATTGAATCCTAGAGCAACTGCTTGTGTGTTCATTGGATACCCTTTTGAGGAGAAGGGATATAAGTTGTTGGACCTATAAACTAGAAACATTTTTACTTCCAAAAATGTCATTTTTCTTGAATCAATTTTTCTATTCTCTAATCCACAGACTGAGTTTCATTACCCTTTATTTCCTACAGAATCTTCCTCTGATTATTCTATGCCAATTTGATCCTAGTTTGGTCATTCAGATGATTCTCTTTCTCCTATTTCATCTTCTCCTAGTCAGTCTTCTCTTATGCTTCCTACTCCTCCCTCTCCTACTTCCCCTATCCAATCATCTCTTATTCTTTCTCCTTCCCGTTCATCCTTACAATCTTCTTCTTCTTATCTTACATCTCATTCTCCTCATATTCTTGACTATCTTCACCAAAATCAACACCTCCTGTCGAAACTGCCTTGCGCAGGTCCTTGAGGGATCACAAAGCACCTGCTCACCTGTTTTAACTCCTTTTTTTTCTCTCTCCTATGTTTCCAATGCAGTTTTCTTTTAGTGTATTATCTTCTCCTAACCAAAAACTGCTCGCTTCTCTTCCCCTCATTCAAGAGCCTTCTTCATATTCCCATGCATCCATGCATCCAGGCTGGCAAGAAACTATAGCCAAAGAAATTGATGCCTTAGTCACCTTACAGACCTGGAAAGTGGTTCCTTTACCAAAAGGTGGAAAAGCACTACCTTGTAAATGGGTTTAAAAAGTGAAACTCAAGTCTGATGGTAGCTTGGAGAGATTAAAAGCTCGGATGGTCATTAGACGGTACATACGAAGGGAAGGGATTGATTTCATAGAGACTTTCTCTCATGTGGTCAAAATGACCACCATTCGATGTATCTTAGCCTTGGTAGTGAAGAAGAATTGGGGGTTGTATCAATTGGATATTAATAACGCTTTTCTACATGGTGATTTGCATGAAGAGGTGTATATGAAGTTCCCTGCTGGGTTACTACCTCCTGCACCTGATATGGTTTGTCGACTTAAGAAGTCTTTATATGGGATTCGTCAAGCCTCAAGGCAGTGTTATGCTCGGTTGACATCTACCTTGAATTTTAAAGGATTTGCTCCCTCTCTAAATGACTATTCTCTTTTTTATAAGAAGGTTGGTTCCTTCTTTGGTGGTACATACTTCTAACGGGGAATGACATGCAAGATTTGAAAGAGCTTAAGCATTTTTTAGACTCAAAATTCAAAATTAAGGATTTGGGATACTTATCTTACTTCTTAGGGATGGAAGTGCTTCGCCTTGATCCTGGTCTGATTTTGAGCAAGCGCAAATTCACCATAGAGCTGCTTTCTGAATTTAATTGTTGTGGTTTGTCTCTAGCTAGTTCCCCTTTGGATCTCTCGTGCAAACTTCATGCTGATCAGGGTGATCTTTTGTCTGATCACTGCTTGTTGGGCAATTGGAATTTTTCGACTCACATGCGCCCAGATCTGTCTTTTGCAGTCTAGCATCTAAACCAGTTCATGCAGACTCCTCATGTTCCTCATCTTGCTGTTGCCAAACATTGCCTCTACTACCTTCTTCGTGACCCTGGTTTGGGGCTTTCTATGTCTGATTCTCCTTCCTTTGAGCTTATTGCTTTCTGTGATTCTGACTCGGGTTCTTGCCCTGATTCTCGGCGTTCTATTAGTAGTTTCTTCATCAGTCTTGGTGGGTGCCCAATTTTTTGGAAATCAAAGAAACAACCCTCTGTTTCTTCGTCTTCTCCAGAGGCTGCGTATCGCTCTATGTGTCGCGTCGTTGCTGAGCTTACTTGGCTTGTTCGTTTACTTGACAATCACTCCATTTTGCCCCAGTTGCCGGTTGCTCTCAACTCTGACAGTCAGGCAGCCATACATATCGCCAAAAACTCTGTCTTTCGCGAGGGCACCAAGCATGTTGTGCTCAATTGCCATTTCGTGAGGCAGCAGTTCCAGGCCGGCCTTATCTCCTTGTCATTTGCTCTCTCTCACTCACAGTTGGCCGATCTCTTCACTAAGCCCCTTTCTGGGCCTCTTCATTGGGATTTACTTTGGGCCTCTTCATTGGGATTTACTGGGCAAGTTGGGTGTTCTTTCTCCCCATCCCAACTTGAGGGGGGATGGGGGGTGTTGGAGACATTGCATCTCTAGATATAGATACAGGTTGAAGGCGCCTAGGTTACACTTTTAATGGCTGTGAGATACAAAGTTGGGGTTCTTTTATTTTAGCTCTCCACGTGTCATGATCCAGTGCAACACTCTCCATTTGGTTCTCTAATCTCACTCGTTAGTTTTAGTCCATTGGATGACAGCTGGATGTCACTATTTATCTATTTTTTCTCTTCTTTCTTTACACACGTGTACAAAAACAGTTAGATGTTAGGCAGTTAGTGAAAGACACACGTAAATATTACATAGCTTGTATAGTACGGTTTATTTATTCAGATTGAAAAATACAATTTCAACATTTTACAAAAATTCTCTCTCTAAAATTTCAACACTTATATAGAAATTGGTTCATCAGCCCTCGTACGTCAAGTCAATAATTCTTTCTGGCATGTATTGGAGTAACATAATAGGGAAAAAGGAGTTTTCCCAAATCAACGACATTTTATTCTCGAGTTATTTTTGCATCTTATATTACGTCGTTAGTAGTAGTCTTAATTTAGATGTAGTGTCTGAAAATAAAAAAAACGTTTTAGTGGTATATAGGGTATACCACTGCGATAGGCAGTAAGCTTCGCAGCACTGCACTGGGTTTGAGCGCCAAGAGGCAACATGTGAATTTTGTACAGTTTGGTGGTTTTTTATGGTTGAAACATTATTTGTTTCAAGGATGTCAAATTAGTGTAGTTATTGAAGCAGCTATACGTGGAATTATGTAGTTTGTGTTGAAAAAGACAAGTATTGCAGCAGAGGAAAAGTCATGACTCATAATGAAAGGAAGGACCCAAGCCACCAAACATGAACATGAAAGAGTCTTAACGTGTTCTTCCTTTCAACATGACAAGTGTCATCTTCTTCTTCTGCTACGCATTTTTACGAGGGTAATAACATAGTCTAGCATGGGACTCGAATTTAAATAAATAATACTTCCTCTAGTCCATTTTTATTTTTGGACCTTTTTTTATGATCCATAATATTCAATTTGCCCAGATATAACAAAAAGTTAACTTCTTGTTTCCAAAATTACTTTTGAAGTAAAAAGCGGTTAGGAATAGTTTGTTATATCTCCAACGAGCAAATTAAGATCCGTATAATCAATTTTATTGTTAATTAATGCTAAAAGATGAATTCCTTAATATTTGTGAAAATTATCACTTAAAAAGGACCGGAGGGAGTAGTAAATACTACTCTTTTTAATTTATTTTGTATATTTGGATATGAAATTTAATATTAGAAAAATGAAGTTTTGACCAATATTAAAAGTATTACTAGATTAGTACTCTTAATTAAATATGTCATAATATTTTTTATGACTATAAAAGTATATATATCAATTACACATAAAATAAATTTTTTTTTTTTTAAAAATGTGCTTTTCGAAGCAAATATTAGACAAAGTAATACTAATGAAATGAAAGAATTACATGGTAAACAGGCAAAAAAGGTATAGCTTACTCGACCAGAAGGGTTGCTTCTACAGTGTAATAGCTCCAACAAAGGGAGACTAAAGGGGAGGAGAATTATAAAAAAGTATAGCTTACTCCAAATATTAGGCAAAGGACTTTTCATTTACTAAACCTAATAGTAATTTCTTGTGTCGTACTAGAACAATCTAATTAGATTTCCTTGTTCACTAATAGTCAAAACGTGCACTTGTTGGTGAAATGTTTCGTCCAGCATAAGGTTCCATAAATGTTGCGCTGTCTGTAACATCTCCGTAATTCAAATCCTTTTAATTTGAGCAACCGGCTCGTTATAATATAAAAACTTTATATCTTGAGATTAATGCAAAATTGATGATAGAATTCACAGACATTAATATTATGCGCTTATTATACAATAATTCCTTAGAAGAAGAACCAAACAGGGAGACATCGAATAGGAGGAATGGAGGTTTGGGCTAACAAGTCCTAATCCTAATGTAATAAATATCAGGTGTTATTACTTTTAGTCCGTATCAGAAACTATTTATATTCGGTAGCTGAAAAAGTGTATAAAATTTGTATATAACATACAATTATATATATATATTTATATATATATATATACACAAAATATATACATTACAATGTCATTTTCCCGATAATAATATTTGTAGGAAAATGAGGAATTCTTTCTTTTTCTTTTTTAATACTAAAAACATTAAAACATAAAGAAAAATTAGAAAGAATTTCGTGTTTTTGAGTAAATTCAGCTGGACCACCTTTAGATATAAGTTTTCATTTTACAAAATTAATCAAAATCTGAAGATCGCTTCTCTTTTTAATGTATTTAGGAGTACTTATTTTTGGGTTTCGGAATCCCAAACATTCTCATCACCTGGCCTGTCCTCAGAAAAAAGAAAAAAACATATATAGTAGAATGGAAAAAGACAGAGGAAGGAGACAAAATAAGATCCCAACAATAGGGAATTGGGGCCGGACATGTTACGTTGGCCGCCGAGGTCCCCATATTCCTTTGTTAATTTCTTGTTTGGCTCTTTCTAGATTTATCTGTAATTAACATAACCAGTTGCATGTTTCTTTTTCCAATTTAATTCCTAAACTAAAACTTGTGGCAAGTTGTATTAGACATCCTTTTCCGTTCCAACTTATCAAAAATAAAAATTGAATATAAAACAGCAAAAGCTTAGGAATAACTTTCATAAAAACTGGTCGATATACTTCCTTTTTTTCTTGGATTCTGGACGATGACTTCAGAAATGTTCTTCATAAGAAAGAAGAAAAAGAAATGATTTTGTTAGATATTAATGAAATCTCCCGGCCCTGTGTGGGTCTCTCTGTTTATATCTTTTATTATTATTAGTAGTAATACTCTCTCTCTCTTTATATATATATATATATATATATATATATATACACATATAGTGCTTAAAATAGAGTGAATGGAAAATAGAGGGAAAAATAAATTTTTGAATTTTCCTCTTTGACAAAGGGACATTGTCCCATATTGGATGAGAAAAAGAGTTCTGATGAGTACATATACAATTGCACTTCTTCTAACTCTTAAATAGTTAAGAAGAAGGGAAGCTTCACGCTGCTACTGTCGTAGCTTGCTCGGCTTCGGATTTGGATCTGGTCAAATGATCTAATTGATTGATTAACTTTTTGGACCAAATTTATTTGTTAATATGAAGATTAACGTAATATTAATTTAATCCAAATTGCCGTTTTGTGTAATGGTAAATTGTTTTCCTATTTTTGGCGGTTTGTGTAAATGGTTGTTTTATACAACAGTCATTTTGAGTTGCAGCCTTACATGAAGAGTTGCAACTCTTCGGTATTATCCAATATTTTGGCTATAAATACATGATCTTTCCCTCAGATTTTTCTTACGAAAATTCTGATTTCTCCTTCTTCCTTCTGCATTATTTTTAACAGAAAGAAAGCAGTAAGTGCGATTTGCTACTAATCTTTGAGTTCGTTGGTCAGGGGGGTTTGAAGTAACGCTACACCAGTGAGGGTAATCCGTTCTATCATGGGAGGAAATAATCATACCTTGGGTACTAGGAGGGGATTAAGTTCCTTAAGGAAACTGTGAATTCAGTGGACTCGGATTAATTTTCTGTTACTTCTACATTTCTGATTTTTCGTTGCTACTGATTTTTGAATATATTTTCGAATACATATTACTAACAAGCTTAAGGAACTTACTCTTTTTTTTTTCTTTTTTTTTTTGTATTCATCTTATATTCCCTTTGTGAGAGACTAAATCCTAGTGATTTCTACTCTCATTTTGGAGACTAAAATCTTCGGATTTTCTACTCCTTGGTTGAGATTAAAGTCCTTGTGACTTTCTACTCAATTACGAGATTAAAATCTTTGTGATTTTCTACTCGTTTTGTATTCGGTTTGAAGATATAAAATCTTCACCGTGGTATTTAATCTGTTTTTGTTAAAGTTTATTCGGTTCGAATATTTTAAATACTTCACCATTAATTAATTTGTTTCTTTTTTGTGACTAACAGAAATGACAGAAACAGGGATCCCGTTGGTTGGCTCTACGAGCAATGTTGCTTCTTCCAGTCATTTTGTGCCACCACCGCTCCAGCGGAAAAACCCAAAATTTTTTCGGGAGTGACTTCAAATGCTGGGAACAAAAGATGCTCTTCTATTTGACACTTTGTCTACAGAAGTTCATCAAGGAGGACGTTTTGGTTCTGCCAGAATCAACTCCTGAGAATGAACGTTTTATACTGACTGAGGCATGGAAGCACTCAGATTTCTTGTGTAAGAATTATATTCTTAGCGAACTGGAAGATGATCTTTACAACGTCTATAGTAATGTGGAAACTTCAAAAGAACTATGGGATGCTTTGGAAAAGAAGTATAAAACTGAGGATGCCGGTTTAAAGAAGTTTTTTGCAGCCATGTTTTTGGACTATAAGATGGTAGACAACAAGCCTGCCATTACTCAAGTTCAAGAGCTGCAAGTTATAATTCATGATCTCCTTGCTGAAGGTATTATCCGCATTAATACTTCTGTTGAAAGTATTAATTTTGTTACTAATTACGAATTTTTCATTGAAAGTTTGGTCATCAATGAGGCATTTCAAGTTGCAGCAATAATTGAGAAGTTGTCTCCTTTATGGAGGTACTTTAAGAACTACTTGAAACGCATCGCAGGAAGATGAAACTCGAAGATCTCATCATTCGGTTGAGGATCGAAGAGGATAATAAAGCTGCAGAAAAGAAGACACGCGAAAACTCAACAATTATGGGAGCAAATATTATTGAGACTGCTCCAACTAATCCGAAAAAGAGGAAGAAATCTTTTGGACCAAAGAGCTATTCCAACAAGAAGAAATTCAAGAAAAACTGTCACAACTGTGGACAGCTTGGACACAAAGCTGCAGAATGTCATGCTCCAAAGGAAGAGAAGAAAAAGGGTCAAGCAAATATGGTTGAAACAAATAATGATATTACTTGTGCGCTATGTCTGAATGCAACATAGTGGGAAATCATAAGGAGTGGTGGATTGATTCTGGAGTCACCCGCTATGTTTGGGTTGTTAGAGAAGCATTTGCTTCATATGCTCCCGCTGGACCCGACGAGATCATTTTTATGGAAAATTCTGCAACGGCCAAAATTGAAGGTTATGAAAAGATATTCCTGAAGATGACCTCTAGCAAGGTGGTAATTCTGAACAATGTTTGTCATGCTTCTTAAATAAGGAAGAACTTAGTTTCTGTTTCACTTCTCATCAAGAATGAGTTTAAGTGTGTTTTTGTTTCAAAAAAAGTTGTAATAAGTAAGAAGTAGATGTACTTAGGAAAAGGTTACCCTACGGAGGGCATTTTCAAACTGAATGTAATGGTTGTTGACAATAATAAAATTTCAGCTTTTTCTTACTTACTTGCTTCAAATGATTTATGGCATATACGTTTGGGACATGTCACTTATAATACCTTGCAAAAAATAATTAATTTAGAAGTATTGCCTAAGTTTGAATCCGACAAATCAGAATGTCAAATATGCGTGGAATCTAAGTATGTTAAACATCCTTATAAGTCAGTTGAAAGGAATTCAATTCCTTTAGACTTAATTCACACAGATATCTGCGACATGAAGTCAATATCATCTCGTGGTGGAAAGAAGTATTTCATAACTTTTATTGACGACAGTACTCGATATTGCTATGTTTACTTACTTAATAGTAAAGATGAAGCAATAGATGCATTCAAGCAATACAAAAATAAAATTGAAACGCGACTTAACAAGAAAATCAAAATGATAAGAAGGGATAGGGGTCGTAAATACGAATCTCGTTTTGAAGAAATATATTTAGAATATGGAATTATTCATCAAACAACAACCCCTTACATGCCCCAATCCAATGGGATCGCAGAAAAAAAGAATCGATCATTAAAGAAGATGATGAATGCTTTGCTTATAAGTTCTGGTTTGCCACATAACTTGTGGGGGAAAGCCATTCTTACAGCTAACCGGATACTAAACCGAGTACCCCATAGAAAAACGTAATCCATTCCATATGAAAAAGGAAAGAAAGGAAGTCCAACATGAATTATTTTAAAGTGCAGTGGTGTTTAGCAAAAGTGCAAGTTCCTAAGTCCAAAAGGGTAAAGATAGGACCGAAAACCGTTGATTGTGTTTTTATAGGATATGTAACCAATAGTAAAGCATATCGATTTCTCGTTCATAATCAGAAAATCCCAATATTCATAATAATACGATTATAGAATCAGATAATGTCGAATTCTTAGAAAATATATATCTGTATAAAAAGGAATGTGAGTCGATTGGTGAAGGATTTAAACGACCTCGGGAAGAAACAAAAGAAAGTATGTCTAATCAGGAGGATCCAAGACGTAGTAAATGTCAAAGGATGCCTACTTCATTTGGACCAGATTTTGTGACTTTCTTATTGGAAAATGAGCCTCGAACATTTGAAAAAGCTATGTCTTCTTCCGAGTCATTATCTTGGAAAGAGGCAGTCAATTGTGAAATAGAATCCATATTGAATAACCATACATGGGAATTGGTTGATCTTCTTCCAGGCAATAAACCGTTGGGTTTTAAATGAATTTTTAAGAGGAAAATGAAAGATGATGGTACTATTTACAAATATAAGGCAAGGGTTGTGGTCAAGGGTATAGACAACGAGAAGGTCTTGACTATTTTGATACATACACTCTAGTTACAAAAATTACATTTATACGGATGTTAGTAGCATTAGTTGCGGTATATGGTCTTAAAATTCATCAAATTCACGTTAAAATGACCTTCTTAAATGGAGATTTGGAGGAAGAAATTTACATGGAACAACCTGAAGGGTTTGTGGTTCCATATAAAGAAAAGAAGGTATGTAGACTTGTTAAGTCGCTTTACGGACAAAAACAAACACCCAAATAATAACATGCAAAATTTGACCAAATAATGTTGTCAAATGGTTTTAAGATAAATGAATGTGATAAATGTGTGTACATTAAAAATATTTCAAATCACATAGTCATTATTTGCTTATATGTGGATGATATTGCTGATAATGAGTAATGGCATAACCAACATAAATGCGACTAAGCGTATGCTAACTAGCAAGTATTATATGAAAGACTTAGGAGTTGCCGATTTAATTCTGGTATTAAGATCAATAAGACTCATTAAGGTCTGGCATATCGCAATCTCATGACATTAAAACAGTACTTGAAAATTCAAACACTTAGATTTTAAAGGTACAAAGACTCCAAATGATGTGAATCTTGCACTTGCAAAAAACAAAGGCTAAAGCATATCACAATTGGGTTATGCTCGTATATTGGGGTGTTTAATGTATATCATGAATTGTACTCGATCAGATATAGCTTGTGCTATAAGTTAATTGAGTTGATACACTAGTAATCAGGTCAATCTCATTGGATGGCGATGAAACGAGTTTTTTTATATTTAAAACATACCCAAGACTTTGCTTTGCACTACATTAATTATCTTGCAGTGATTGAGGGATACTGTGATGCAAATTGGATCACCAGTTCAACTGATTCTAAATCCACAAGTGGATATACATTCACTATTGGTGGAGGAGCGGTATCTTGGAAGTCATCCAAACAAACTTTTATTGCCCAGTCTACAATGGAGGCTGGGTTCATAGCCTTAGATTAAGCCGGTGAAGATGTTGAATGGCTCCGAAATTTCTTGAAAGATATTTCATTTTGGTCCAAATCGTTGGCACCAATATACATATATTATGTAGTCAAGCGGCAATTGGAAGGGCTGGGAGCGTTATGTATAACGGTAAATCTTGTTATATACGACGAAGACATAAAACTGTTAGGCAACCACTCTATAAGGGGATTATCACAATTGACTACGTAAAGTCAAGCGATAATGTACCGGATCCGCTTACAAAAGACCTAACTAGAGAGGTAGTAGAAAGAGAATCGAGGAGAATGGTACTATGCCTGAGGACAAGTCATTGTGGCAGTAACTCTAACTAAAGACTAGAGATCCCAAGATCTACGTTTAAGGAGATCAAACAAAGTCATTAATGACGGTTCAACATTGCCAACTAAATTTTAGTCCATTCTCGTGATGAGACAATGTTCAGTACCAAGGACAAAGCATTAAGGCTTTTTGATGGTTTCTAAATTTGATACGGGGTATATCAAAGAGTGTATCAACGGGATAACATGTTTAGGAATCACCTATGTAAGTGTGAAGTGTTAGCCGCTCCAAGAAAAATTTGGCAAGGCCAGTTCTCTACACACTTATGAAACCAGGCGGTATTCATGGCTGAAACGAACACAACAATGAGAATCAAAGACGGTTAAAGGTTGATTGTGTGACTTATGGTTGTCTAGGTATATTCCAAAGTTTGACGGTTCAAAGATATCAAATCTACCGATCGGTCGAGTATATCCAATATAAGTTCACTACGGAAAGTTTAAAGGGAAACCTACTTATCCAGATGCGATTAACCCTTGCTTGTAAATCACACAGTTTTTCATGCATATTTCAGTGATATAGTCATTCCCCATTCATGTGGGGGATTGCGGGGTTTAAGCTTGTTAGAGCATAAAATAGAGTGAATGGGAAATGGAGGAAAAAATAAAAATTTTGAATTTTCCTCTTTGACAAATGGACATTGTTCCATATTGGATGAAGAAAAGAGTTTTGATGGGTATATATACAATTATACTTCTTCTAGCTCTTAAAGAGTTAAGAAGAAGGCAAGTCTCGTGTCGTCGCTCGGTCGGCTTCAGCTTCGGTTTCGGCTTCGGCTTCGCATTGGGATTAGGATTTGGTCAAACGATCTGATTGATTGGTTAATTTTTTGCACCAAATTTATTTGTTAATATTAAAACTAATGTAATATTAATTTAATCCAAATTGCCGATTTTTGTAACAGTAACTTATTTTTCCTCCGTTTAGAATTTTTTGTTAGAATTTTAAATTTGGCAGTTTGCGTAAATGGTTATTTTATAAAACAACCATTTTGAGTTGCAGCCTTACATGAAGAGTTGCAACTCTTCGTATTACCTAACGTTTTCTCTCAGATTTTCCTTACAAAAATTCTGATTTCTCCTTCTTAAATCTGTGTTATTTCTAACAGAAAAAAACAGCAAGTGTGATTTGCTACTGATCTTTGAGTTCGGTACTCACTGGGATTTGAAGTACCACTACACCAGTAAGAATAATCCGTTCTACTCTGGAAGGAAATAATCCTAAACCTGGGTTCGGCTCTGCTCTAGTGAGCTTTGCTCAAGTAAATCTCAATGGTTGTTTTGATTAGGGACATGTGTCCTTCTTAATTCCAAAGGTTAAGATTGTTTATAGTTAATCTATATTAATGGCAATAACTCAAAAAGATATTTAAAAAAAATCTACTTTTAGTCACCGAGTCTTTTGAATGTCTTTATCAATTGTTAAACATATTAGAACATGATTGTTTCTCTTTCTTTAAACAACACTCTTTTTTAGTTTTATTTTCCTTTTTGGCTTGACTTTTATAATTCGAGAATTTTATCATAATAATAATGTCTGACACATAAATATTACATTGAAATTGAGCTCTATGGTATATATAGAACCAGTATTTTAAGACAAAATTAAAATTATTTCTTCTTACATATTTGCTATACCTTGTCAGGTTTACTTTTATCTATTAAATTCAAATCCAAATTTAAACTCAAAAACAAGAATGATAATTAAAAGACCAAACAAGCATATTTACCGGATAAATTTAAAATAAAATACAATTAATAGTGTCAATATTGTCTACAGAGTAATTAATACATAGAACATATTCATGATTACTTAAATTAAGTAATACCACACAAAAATATTGTAAATGAAAAGGAAGAAGACGCAATTTGGAAGTCAATGCTAAGCTTTTACGGTACTTCTTTCCTGGAAAGAGAGAAAATAATGTAATTGTTGGAATTTTTATAATTGTATCTTTTTCAGATATTGCCATCAATATAAACAAAACTTAGCCTTTGGAATGAAGAAGGACACGTGTTGATAATCTAAACAACCATTGATATTTACTGGAGCAGATCACTGGGAGCAGAGCTGAACCCCTAAACCTCGGATATTAGGAGGGGATTAAATTATATATATTTATTTAATATATATATATTCAAAAATTAATAGCAGAGAAAAATCAAAAGTATAGAAGAAACAGAAAATTAAAAATAGTCGATCTATTTCATTTTAGGTAGATGGTATTTGATTAGGTCCGAATTAAAAAAAAAAAAGAATAAAAAATTGATATGCAAAGTACTAAAATTACTTTTACTATCAACAACTAAATGAGATGTGATAAGAGTTTCACATGTGCATTAATAATCTCTCTTTACAAAGATAAACTTCTATATCAAGCGGATCATAATAAGCCATCCTATTAGAGATAAAATAAGGATGATAAGATTAAATGGAGTAGTTTTTACTTTTTAGAAATAGTTAGGAATGTGACAATTTTTTTAATAGACTAGAAAAATATATCATATAAATAAAAAGTAATACAATTCTTACTCCTCGTATCTGAAGAGACAGACGAGCAGTTTTTTGTCGTCGAGATAATATTTTTTTTCATTCTAAAAAGTATTTATCCCCTCCATTTATAAGTACTAGAGAGTAGACCTGTTGAAATTTACCATTTCAATGTTCAAAAATTTCATGTTTTACATAACGAAGGCTTCTACTGACCACTAAGTCAATTTACAGTCTAATCGTATGAGTGAAAACTACTCAGACAATAAGTGATGGTTTGATTATTGTTTTTCCCTTCCTCTTCTCCTTTCTTAGTCCCTATATAATAGAAGTTCTTCAATCTTTAGGAGGCTTATAGTACAATTTGGAACTACTGCTTACCATATTGCAAGTGTGCATAGAAAATGAATTTTACACTTTCCTCTTAGTAAAATTCACTTCGCCCACCTACCAACAAAGACTTTGGGAAAATGGAATGCATGTCTCCTAAATGATGGATATGAAATTTTTTATTTTCCATGTAAGAGTTTTTAGAAGATTGAGCTCCAAATATATAACTTTTAACTTACCAACCACATATTCGTGTTTGATGTTTTAAGTGCGGGATAATTAGTACTCCTTCCGTTTACTTTTACTTGTCCATTATTGATTTTGCAAACCTCTTAAAAAATAATAAATAAAGTGTATAATTACCATGACACCCTTATTGATTGGTGTATAACTTTAATAGATTTGAAAAATGATTTAGAATGAGTAACTAATGTTAAGGATAAAACAGAAAAAATAAATTATTATTTTTTTATATGCAAAAGTAAACAAGTAAAATAAAAACCTATTTTTAAAATACTGGACAAATAAAAATGAAGGGAGGGAGTACGTACTCACTATGCATGAACAAGGAAATGAGGAATTCAAGTCATATGTTCCTGCACGTTGCCAAGGACAATTAATTATCATTTGCTTAACTAGGAGTGTACAAGCCATTGCAATATTATAATTCTAGAATGGATCAAGAGACTTTAGGGAGAGAAACGAAAAAAGAATAATGAGACAAGATTAATGATATCATGTCCCGGGAAAAATAAATATATACTCTCTCATCTCATATTAATAGTTGTGGTTACTAAAAATAATTGTCTCAAATTATTTGTCATTTTAAAAGTTCAAGATAAAATTTTTTTTTTTTTTTCTTTTTACCTTTAGTAATAATTGTTCTTGAGGATGGAGATAACACATAAATCGAATAAATATTCAATGAAGAGAGATTATATCTTAATATATAAATAAGGGTAGAATAGTCCATTCCCTTTCTTAATTAATATTTCTTAAGGGGCGTGTAAAAGAAAAGCACAACATATAATATGAGACGGAGGGAGTAATATTTACAAACTTAAATACGATAGATCTATTTAAAGAAACCCAGAACCAGTGTTTAAAAGGCGTGCAGATAAGGTGAGGCATTTTACATATGCCTCAGGGAGGCGTAAGTCCCGAGGCACAGGGCATAAGCCCCATGGATATTTATTTTAAATATTTCATAAAATAATGTAATTACAGTAAAGATTTTTAAATAGGTAATATTATATAAAAATTGAAAAAAAATGATAAATAAATAATATATATATATATATATATATATATATATATATATATATATATGTGCTCCATACCTACTAAAATCTAGTCAAAATAATCCATTATACGCTACTTACAAGCACAAGTAACTTGAGTTGAAAAGAATAAAATTTTTTTACATAGAGGAATAAAAAGGATGACTAACCTGCAATTTGAACTTTGAGCTCTCTGTTATAGAGGAGAATGAAGTTTTCTTTGTATTTGCAAAAAGAAAAAAAAATGAATACTTTTGAAAGATAGGAACATACTAGCAGACAAGATATAGAATTGGGAAATACCATAAAATGGGGGTTCTAGCAATAAAAAAAGGTGTTGGCTTTTAAATTTGATATTTTAGTTCCTTCTTAAAACTTTTGAGTAATTACAAGTTGACTTTTGAGAATTTGAGTATTATATTAAGGACTTATAGTAAATCTTATTTTAATTTGAAAAAGTCTCTTGGGCTTCCGCCTCTTGCAAAAACGCACCTCAACACTCGGGCGTACGCCTATTGGGACTTTCGCCTGCACCATCGCTTTGGGGCATTTTTAGTGCGCCTCGCCTCAGGGCTCGCCCTGAAAACGCCTTTTAAAACACTGCCCATAACCACCTATAAAAACCAGACTTTAATTAGTTGTTGACTTGAGTATCAACAATTATTGCTTAAAACATTGCTGACTTAGGGTGTATTTGGTATAACCGAAAATGTTTTCTAAGAAAATGTTTTCTCGGAAAACAAGTAGTAATCTTACTCATTTTCGGTGTTTGTAACGCATATAAAGGAAAATAACTTCTCAAGAGTATTCATAAATTATAATTTAGATACAATAAACATGAAGCCATAAACTTTCGAACCAACTACTTTTCAAACCCGCAAATTTCATAAACTTCTGAACCTCTAAACTTCGAACTCGTAAACTCTATAATTTCCGCAAACTTCCAAACACATAAACCTCCGAACTCATAACTTTGAAACTCGTAATATTTCGAACCTGTAAACTGAAAAATAAAAAAATTAGAACTGAAAATATTGAAAAAAATATTTTTTTTTGCAGGGGGGAGGGGGGTTGCGGGTGGGATAGGATAGTTTTTCCAATTAAAGTGATATTATTCGAAATGGAATTATTTATTTTAATTTAGAGTCGCCACTTGGAATA
>MCJB01050463.1:231027-254205 GCA_002018475.1 Nicotiana obtusifolia
TTTTTTTTGCGGGGGAGGGGGGATGGGTGGTTCAGAAAAATGAAAAAAAGAAAATTAAAAATATAAAATAATAATAATTTTTTTTTTTGCGTGTGTGTGTGGGGGCGAGGGGGGAGGGGGAGTTGCGGTTAGAAGTGAGGGTAGGTGTAATTTTTGGAAAGTGTTTTCCTAACTTTTTCTAGGGAAGTCATTTTCCTTCAATTTCAAAAAATGTGATATCTAGGAAAATATTTTTTAAACTATTTTGTGCAACCAAACAGTGGAAAACAAAAAAACATTTTTCAGAAAATGTTTTCCGTCATTACCAATCACACCCTTAATCGTCTGTAAACTCTTAGCTGAAACCACTCCAGCTAATATATGATAGCTGCTGTAAATGGGTCATTAATAAGTATTCCAGTGACTCAATTGAGATTAGCACTCAAGCTAATCTCCACCTCTTACCTTTTTTGAGACAAATTCCATATTTAAACATGACTTTCGTTCTTCAAAATTTTTTTAGCATTTTAATAGGACTTTTGAAATTATAGGTTTAATATGTAGTATTTGTTAAAGTTCAGTTTCACATATAGAAATACTAAATTCAACTAAACCCGTAGCTAATAAGCTAATCCGCTCACGTCCATTGGTTATAAGCTGTAGTACTCTTAAAGATAATTAATTAAGGAGCAGTAAAATTAGTTAGGCGCGGTTAGTACAGTGTATGAGTCAACTACAAGGTGGAAATAATACTAATCTTATCATTTTCATTTGCTGGCCTATGATAGAAATTGTCAACTTGATTAGACTGCATATTTTAATTTTTGCTCGTCTCATATCCAGAAGCAACATCATTGAGACGACCATCTTTAGTAGGAAATTAAAATAAAGCAATATAACCAATGATATATAGCATCATTTTTTTATTAGTTCTATTTTTTTAATGGATTAGACTACTGATTTAATTAGTAGTAGGACCAAATATGATTGGTTGTATATGACAATGACATAACAACTTCTTCATTTGCCTTACAGAAAAATTCAACTTTAGCATCCGTGGAGTGATGAACAACCCATTTCTTGGACAACTAACCTATCTAAACTTGAGGGTTTCTAAAAAAACTTATGATAAATTGATATATCATAAGTTGATCGTTTAATTCTAGCTCTGGTACATAAATCATCTCACAAGACTCGTAATAGGTTAGCTGGTTCCCTTGTGCAAAAGAAGAAAAATAACTCATGCCTCTTAAATTAATAAAGATAGTTACTTTTAAGGGCTGGTTAATAATTCCTGGATAAAATTTACGATTAACTTTATTTCATGTTTGGTTTAAGGTATTAGCTAATTCCGGAATAACTTTTACACTAAAATGATGGGAAGGTGGGACAACTAATCTCATGAGATATCCCCACCATTGTACCAAATGACCCCTAAGGCTGAAACTTGAGATAGTTACTTCTGCTAAAAGAATAAGAAGGAATTACTAAAGTCGACCCCTATCCTCCAAGCGGTTTGGATCTTAAACTAGCTCTAAAGGAAAGTCTTTGTTTGCTTACTTGGCCTCTCATTCGTCAATAAAAGGGCGACCCGATACACAAAGCATTTAGTGTTCACGCACGGCGCAGAGAAGGACTGTACCCAAGGGGTGTGCTATAAATAGTCTATCCTGACGAAAGCGCCAGCGGCTGATTCTAAATCTCGAACCCGCGACCTATAAGGTCACACAAATATAACTTTACCGTTATTCCAATGCTCCCCTTCGCTTCTCATCAGTCGATATACTCCAGAAAGACTAATAGCCAAAAAAGCTTTGTAGGTTTTTCTTTTTTTAATTATTTTGGTCGTCAAAAGCTTTGCAAGTTGATTCACAACTTGGAAGAATAGTGAATTTATTTCTTATTGAATCTTGATTTTCATGAGTATCAAGATTCCATTTTAGTAACTGGCTTGATATTACAGTGAGTCTCACGAAATAACAGATAATATAATCACATCAATACTAATTAGTCTTCAGGGGTATAACTGGAAACATTCTAAAAATTTCAAGGTTCAATATTTCTTCCTTCAGGGTACAGTTTGTTGCACAAAACGTATTCTCAATTTGAAAAAGGGAAAAAAAAAAAAGTGGGGGCCTGAGTCTATACACTTTATATACCTGTTGTTTAAGGTGTTATCCACATAGCAAAAGATCCTCTTTCCAACCATTCAATTATCTTTAAACTGTATGCTACATGTATCACTTGCTCAAACTATGGCATCAAATGCATCATAGTGGCATTAAGTAATTGCATTTTCAGTAAGTTGAGGAACTGTAACAGGGGACAAGATGACAACAACAACAACAACAACGTAGCCAGAGTAGTCCCATAAGTGAGGTCTGAGGAGGATAGTGCGTACACAGTCTTAACCCTAACCCTACCTTTAAGCAGGTAGAGAGACTGTTTCTGATAGACCCTCAGCTCAAAGCTAGCATGCTTTATCAGGATAATATAGAGGAATACATGCCAGATGGTCCTCGATCAGGTGGTAGAGATAAGTTTGAAGTAGTTTCTTGTCCCTCGTGTCCAGTCTATACCAGTTATTTATGACCATCCGGGATGCTCCTCGATCAGGTGGCAGAGATACCATACTTATGACCCTAGTCGTCCTGCCTCATTTACTAGTTTGGAGACAAGATAGACTGTAATTGGCAATTAGATGAAACGTCTTACGGTTGTCCATTTGTAGGGCCATGAGAGATGTGTAGCCCAATGGACAAGAAAGACCACAAAGGTCTTCTTTGACTACTCTCTGAAAAATCCAGGCCGTAAAAGGTTTTCTTTGACTACTGTCCTCAGCCTATTGATATGAAACAAGTTGAGTATTCGTATAGCTTCAATAAAATCTAAACATAACTTCAATCCAGGTGCCAAATGACTATAAGAAGTGTACTTTTCAAAAGTATTGGCTTCTCTTAAATACCCTAAGATTCTTTCTTGCAAGAACTGGCCTTCAGAGATCTTCAATGATGTTTGTTCAACCTCAGAGTCACTCCAAAATACGTGTCATAAGCTAGGAACTCTGTGCACCATAGCGCCTATGCCTTTGCTGGAAGGAACATAAAGCCTCCAAAAATTCAGTTTCTCCAAAATCAGGCCAATGTGAATGTGAAAAGAACAGTTCAGTGTAGGCCAACTGCCAGAGCAAGAAATTGCTAAGTCTTTGCTCCCCACTAGTCCTTATAAGTAAATCAGGACACGAAAAATCAGTACAGCTTGTTTGTAACTCCTGCTCTACAAGGAAACTATCTACGTCTTTGGGTTCGAAAACGCCATCCTTCACTTTTTGAGCAATGTTTTGACAAGCTTGTACAACATCATACTGTCCACTGTAGTTGACTGCAACAATGAGGTGAAGTCGTGAATTTTTCTTGGTAGTCTTCACAGCTTTATCTATTAAGTCCTGCAATGACTTGGGGAGCTTACTGGAGTTTCCAATTATAGACATCCGAATCCCTGCTCTGTAGAAATATAATAAATCACATAACGAAGCTCTGTAGACTATATAAAGTCATCGTAACAACTCAAAGTTAAAGCTCTAAAAAGGAAAGAAGAAAGGGCATGCAAGTATGTGTATTTGGACAGGTGAAAATCAGAATTTGTACAACGAACTGATGAAGTTGGAACTATAAACATAAAGAGCCTATTAAGTCAAAGTTTGTGATAAACCGGCGTTAACACATTAAGCATTCATCTTGACAGTAATTTCAACTAATTACTGATCGCAGCAAAGCAATTACACTAACAAAAGTCAGTTTTAAAATCAACCAGTCTCAACATGTTAAGCATTCATCTTCACAGTAATTTTAACTAGTTAATGATCTTAGAAAAGCAATTACACTTAACATTGGGTGTTTGGCGACTTCAACAAATTAATGATCTTAGCGCACAACATGAATTACTAAAGCCATAGCCTTATAAACCATGTTTTATGTACTAAATGGTCATTTTGGTTAATGGTCTATTTACACAAAAGTTATAATACGACGACATTGTGCGGTGTGTAGGGATTTTTATGTGGTGAAATAAAAACAAAGATGTTATGCTGGAACTGTCTACTAATCTACTTTAAGGGAACTTTTGTCTTTAGATACTCTTATATGAGTTATTATTTCTTTGATTTTCTAACACTCCTTTGGATCTTTATTAATTAGATAAAACTTAAATAAATATGTTCTAAATAAACCAAATTTGTAAACTAATGAATGAATTAATTTAAATGTATGTTGTTTACAAGCTTTATTATCTTTCTAATAAAAAAAAAGAGAAATTAAATCTACATTTGTTGTCATTATATTAAATCTCTTTGTAAATGTCTTCGAGCGAGCAAATTTACTAGTGTATTAATAGTCCATATTCTAACCCGTATAAAACATAGATTCTCACATAAATTACGCTTGTGTTAATAAGCTAGAGTTTAATATATCGATCCAAATGTTTGATTAGTTAACTAGAATTTTATTTCTAAACTGAACGTATCAGTTATGCAAGATTTCACTAGTGATGCTGAGTTTTAACGCTAGAAACCAAACAATGAATTAGTTATAATACGGAAATTTATGTCAGCATTAGAGTTTAATATACCTCCCATAATCTTCAAGTTCATTTTTCAGCCCTCTTTCGAACAAGCCCATCAAAAAATCAACTTCCATCTGCAACACAACAGAAAAAGTATCAACAACGGCAAAAACAAATAAAACCCAATATCAGTAACCCAACATTTAAAGAGGAACTTTACTTTAGGACGGAACCAATTATCGGAGGAAAAAGCAAAGACAGTAAGAACACTAATTCCCCAGTCGCAACACAGCTGAACAAGATTCCTAAGTGCTCGAACACCCGCTTCGTAACCTAAGGCAATAGGCAACCCTTTCATTTTAGCCCACCTTCTATTCCCATCCATTATCACCGCAACATGGTTCGGCATTAATTCTTTCCTCAGTGGCGGAGGCAATAAGGCAGCTTTCTCACTGTCGATTTGGCTTATGGGGGCGTTTTGAGGAAAGGCGAGTGGATGATCAGATAGTCTTGTTGGTAATTTGAGAGAGTGGTTAGTTATTGATTTTGGTTGAGAGCTAAATCTGGTGGGCGAATGGAAGAGTTGCTGGTGCTGGAGGGAGAAGGCCATTTTTGGGAGGGGAGGCAAAAAGAGCTCTTTCTCCCCAATTTTTTGGAGTTGGAAACTTTGGAGGGAGTTGATTTTCAAGACTTGTGTTGCTGATAATAAACGAACGGCTGTGAGAAACTCTTGGCTACAGTGTCTTTTTTCCTTTCTCTCGCGGTCTTATATTATTATAGTGACTCTTCCATTATACTGTTGCCCACATTGACCTATAATTGATGTAAATTGATTCTTCGTTAATTGATTTATTTTCTAGTAGGTAGGATAGCTTTTTTTTTTCTTTTCTTGTGTGTGTGTATAGAATATTTAGTGGACGTTTGGACAAAAGAATGTAAAATTTCAATTAAACTTGACCAAACGTCCGTTAGCCTAGGACGTTTGATAATGTTGGTATAGCGTACGCCAGGCATGCGCTCTAAGTAAAATTCTTTTTTTCACATTACTTTGGTTCGTCGAGTTGAATTTTGCGTTACTTTGATTCCAAACTTCACATGTATATATACCATATGTTGAACTCTATTTTAGTTTAAGAAAGCAACTGTTTGAAGCTATTTTATATGTTATTATGTTGTGGAGACTGGAGAGTTCTCCAAAACATATCTGATTTTATCAACGAAAAAAGAAGAAGCTATTTTCACTACTTTTGTGGTCGAAAGAGAAGACCTTCCAAATATTCGCACTTGTTGATTAAGCCATACTACTTTTGGAAGTACGTACTCAACATTATTAGCTTTGGACCATGTGATACCGAAAGAAGACGTCAACATACAGAAGGTGGTAAGAAATGTCCGTCCATGGAATCAATATCACTTTGTTTCTTCTATTTCAGCTCATAATCCTTTGACTAATTGGTTAATCAATATAATTGGTCAATTACCCTGCATTGCGTATCAAAATTGCCCAATTTTCTCGATCAGCCAAGAGGAGAATTGCTCTCATGTCATTTAATTTGCAATCTCATTGCTTTAATTTCCTTTAATGATAGTAACAAAAATTCAATTTCTAAGACAAGATTTGTACAGCCTATACAAGCTTCAATCCCAACTTTTATACTGCAGGGTATGTGATCTTCTGTCAAGTATTTTGTTGGGACTATAAGCATGGAGAAAAACCTATTGCTGTTGATTGCATGAAAAAATCTGCTTAAGATACACTACGAAAACAATACTTCCAACATGCAACAACCCGGAAACATCAAATGTGCCATATCGGGCTGTGCGTTACATATGTAATGGGACTTGACTTACCTCTAGACCAGGTAGCTTCATGTGTCCCGGAAGGAACAAAGAAATACTCGTACACCACCCATAAACGGGGGTATTGCGGAACATGCACGAGCCCCATCTAACGGAAGAATAACACATGAAAATATGGCGAAGGGTAGTTCACCCCTGTGCCTCACAATGGGGTTAGCCAGCTTTTGAAGGAAGTATCCACAGAACAAAGCGCTAAGCTAAAGTCAGTTCCATCGCTCTTAAAATTCACTGAATTATCTTATACTGCTTCAATGGCACTCGGTTCTTTGAGCTTAATGCAATACACACGGGATACCAAATGGTTTACTTCAAGACCGGCCTTTTCACATCCTGTGAAAAAGAGTGACTCGTCTTCTTTCCCTATCCTGCGCTTCCAGCTCATTAAGAAAGCTGGCCGAGGCAATGGGCATATATCTGGGCGATAAGTTTTGACACACCAGGTTAAACAACCTGATTAGTGCTGTATAAGATAAATATGCAAGCTTTACAAAATGTACAAAACTTACCCTTTACTTCACTAGTTCCGGAACCTGTTTCATTAACTTTTGGCTTGTAGGATTTCAAGAGAAAGCATAGGGTCTTTACCAAGTTCTCATATTGTTTCACATCTGCAGGTAGCAAATGAACGAGAAAAAAAAAAAAGAAAGGGGAAAGGTTAGAAGATATGCACGAGAGATCTGATATGTCAAGACCACCTAAACCATGTAAAATAAGCCCGTTACAGGATGATAGCAAGCCATAGGGCCTGAGGGGATTACTTACATAGTAGGATATCACTTGCTATAATGAGTTCCCAGTCTGGATCAGCTATTGGAAAGACATCTCCCCATGAATCTGAGAGCAATAATGCAATGTTCAATTTATTTCTCTTACGATTGCTTAAAAAAGCATAACTTGTCTATATCAGAACAGAAGTTAATTATATATGGTATATAGTTTTCTCTTTCTCCCGGGGGAGGATTTTCATCACAGTTATTAAAAAAGAGTATAAGAATAAACTTCACAAGGAAAAGAACTAACGCCTTATGTGAGGAAGGGCAGGTGAAATGCCGTTTGCTCGACAATTATGTGCTATGTTCTCCTCAATATCTGGATCATCATAGTCCGACGTTGTAATATCAAGTTGAAATGATTTTCTCAAGAAGATGGCCAAAGCTCCAGTTCCACTGTGACAAAAATCAAAAGTTAGCACAAGGACCATGACATACAAGTCTCAAAGGAAGGACAGAGAAAGAGGAAAAGACACCAGTTGACATTTTTAACTTAATGTAATTCTTCTCTTCCACTTTCCTCTGTTCAAAATTAGATACGTATGAGAGCCAAGAGAACAGAAATTAAAGCAAATAAATAGAACTCTTTAAGATGATAGCATGACAGATACTAATGAGATTGCAAATTAAATACATAGTACAAAATAACTTCACAAATCAGAACCACAAATCATTTCTAAAACATACATGTAGCAAAACTATTCCAACAAAGCAGCTACTGCTCAAACTGCACACTTATTCAATTCAGATTTTCATACTGCGATCCTGCTTCATCTTCGATTGTGCTACTGAGGATATAAGGAGTTATTTATTCTCCTTGTACCAAGAAGTGCTTTTAATAAAGTTCTTTATTACTTTGCAAAAGTTAGCATTATAACTGAAAGTATCATAGATGGAATGACACTCGTATAAAAATTGGCTAAAGACGAAAACATGCAATAGAAAATTGCTAATATGACAATCTATAATGAAAAACATTATTTCATGTTGAAAAAGGAAGTTTGTTTCTTCTCAAATTTATAAGGAACATTTCAACAGGATTGCAACAAGCTAAGACCCTTTAACATTTTGAATGCACCAATGCCGAAACTCTATGGTCACAACTCAACATTTTGCATGAGATAGAACGTAACTCTAGTCACCATACTAGCTCGATACAGTGGCTATACACAATACTTCACTTACGGAATACTCACTTCCCAAATTCTCTACCTACGACCACATTACTATCCTTCTACCTCTGGCACTTATGGACAACTCGTAACACCAACTCCTTCCATAATTTACACTAACTTCCAAATTATCATTCTATCATCGCTAGAGCATCGGAATTTTTCTACCTCACAAATTATACATCAATGCATAAATCCAAAATCCCGATGTATGTGAAATGGCAACCACCACAATATGGGGTCTTTCAATTGCACACAGATGGGGCCTCTACTTCACCTCACAGATCAAATGGCTTAGGTGGAATCTTTCGTAAGACTGATGGCACATGGTTACTAGGATTTGCTGGACAGTCCTTTTACGGCTCAAGCAATGAAATGGAACTATTAGCCCTCTTAAGAGGATTGCAACTCACGGATCAATACAACTTACGGCCTTTGGAAATCAATGTGGATGCTACAGCTGTACTGTCCTTAATTTATAATGCGAACTCTAACTCATCTCCCCTTCTTACTGATTGTAGGTACTTGCTCAACACGCTGAATGATCCTCTAATCAAACATGTTTAGAGGGAGCAAAATATGGTCGCTGACCAACTAGCAAAGTATGGAACTACCTAGCAGATACGACACTGCTGGCTCCTGGATCTCCACCAGCTTTTGCAATGGACGCGTACCAAGCGGACCTACAAGGAGTAGCCACTAAACGCCTTGTCAATGCTTGTCTTTTTTATCATCCCACTATCTACACCATTGTAAATCCACCACAAGCAATGACTAGTGTTGGGCGTCGTTTTTTGATCCACTTATGGATACCCCTAGTATGGATCCCACTGGGAGTCCCACTGTAGTATTATGTAGTAAGAATGTAACTTTGGCGCGCAGCAGGCCTGCTGCTACTACCTCCCTGTAATAGTTTTTACTATCTAATATAAGTTTTTATTTTTCCTGTAATAGTTTTTACTATCTAAAAAGACCCTTTAACAGAGAAAATATTGAAGAACGTCTGATCTTTTAGGATGAGGGGACAACGCAGTAAATGCCTTTTAAGGTATTACCTGCCGAGCTCAATTATGCGACGCCCTCTAAACCAGGACGTATGCTGCGCAAGCCATTCCGCAAACGCAAATGTACCAGGCCAAAGTAAATTAGCATTCAGCTGGTGAAAAGAGAATTCTTGGATGAGCAACTCCTGTGGGGCAAGCCAAAGTGTATTAGTGTCCATGCTGAGGAACACAATAAACAAAATACTCAGTATCACATATCCCTCGGACACATTTACTTTGGCATAAAGACAAGGAAACAGCAACATTATGATAAATTTTGGAAACTTAATTTGATTCACGATAACTTCTGATAAGTAAAGAATTGGCCAATTAACTGAATACTGATCTCAAACTATTTATTTAGCTAGAAGATGGTATCAGTGTGCAGAAAGTGGAGAGTCAATCACAAACTATAATGTCAAAAGTTTATTTCGACTAGGTAATTTGGTAATGAAATGGAAATTTTAGAGTTAAATTATTTCTAACTGTAGAAAGATGTATTCTTTTTTGGGATAGACTAGAAGGAAATAGTTTCACATAAATTAGGATAAAGCCATAGAGGGAGTAACTACTCTACCATCCAATTGCTGGGAACCCAAAATACAGATTCAAGAGCTGAGCACAAAACCCAAATAATAATTAATTTCATTGGCGGTATTTATTGAAAAAATGATTAAACTCACCATTCCAGGGAACTGGTGCCTCCTCTCCACATTTTGCTGGGTCTCCGTGTTCTCTTCATCTGCCAAAAAAAAACAAATCTCTTTCACTAATACAACATGAATGTGTTCTGAACTTTTAAGGAATATTATTAGGAAAAGTAAAAGGATTACCAGAGGAGTTACCGCCGAAGAGGGAAGAAGGAGAAAACAGAGCAGCATCCATTAGTGTGATTGGGAAAATTTGGGAAAACGAGCAAGACTTGATTCAATAGTCAATACAGTCATTTTAATTAATATCAGACCTGCCCTTATATTTTCTATAAATTACAAATTACTCCCCCTCCTTTCTTTTTGTTATAAAATAAAGTGAATGTATATGGATATCCATTTGATGCAATGTACTACTTGGTAGATGTACCTATTAATTCCTAGGATTTTTCTAGTGAACTTTAGGTGTATCTTGTATACTATAAATAGGATGTTCTTTGTCCATGAAAGAACACACAAGAAACATACTTGAAACAGAAGAAAAGTCATCTCCTCCTCTCTACATCTCTTGTCTACTCTTGTTTAATTTGTTTTATTTTTCTTTTATTTTATAACATGTTATCAGCACGCATCTCTTACCAACTGAGATTATGTGCTTCAGCTAGGTTCTATCTTCTTAGTAAAAGTATGAGTTAACCTTCTTTCCAGTACAGGTACACTTTCATTTGCTTATACTGTTCTATGGACCTTCTCAAGTTTCTGACCAACAATTGAATTTTAATATATTACTACATGCATGACTTGCTATGAGAATTATAATAATATTAACTTTGTTATGAAATTGAAAGACTGTGTGCGATATTTCTTCTAAATATGATAGATAATTACATAGAATATGGTGTCATCTCATGTTCTGCTTGTTGTTTGCATTAGGGGTAACTTTTACTTTAGAATTATTTGAACTTTCAAATTTGGAACTTTGATGTGCATGCTTACATCTGCTAAAAGAAAAAAAATGGATTACATCTTACTTTGATCAATCACTAGAGTAATACTTACAGATTCTTCATCTTTTAGTTATAGTATGCTAACATAAAGATGTAGTACCTCTTTAATAGTGACTTAAATATCTATCTAAACTAAGTAATGTATTTTTCTCGAATGGTTAGAATATCTCTTTGTGTTTTTGTCATTCATAATTGTTTACGTGCCTTTATGACTTGTAAAAATAAATTATCATGTAAATTAATTTGATTATTTATGATAGTTTTTACTATGTCGAATTGATAAAAAAAATTAAATTTATGGCTACACAAAATTATGTTACATTCCTTAAAATGAATGAAACAACTTGCGGTATATATTATATGAGGGTAAGATGGTGGGTTCCAGTCCCGCTCCATGAGGGTAAGACACCAGGTTCATATCCTGGTGCACCGTGATGATAAGACATTAGGTTGAATCCCAATGTATGATATTGATGGCATAATGATGGCTGAGGCAAAAATAATGTCCTGTTAATAAAAAATCGTGAAGTCTGCCCCACTGGATCAGCTTCATTCCTCGGAGCGAATGTGATAGCTATAGATCAAAAGTTTGAAAGAAGATAAAATAATTATCGTGGCCTTATGAATATACGTGGGCGTGTCAAGGGACAAAATAATAATCGCCATGTGGTGGTCGTTATAAATTAGAGAACAATAAGGGTTCTCAGAATAATCCTTCAAAAGGCAAAGGTAATATTTTCCACCGATGTGGTACGAAAAAGTATTGGGCATGAATTTGTCGTACTCCTGAATATTTTATCAAACTTTATCAAGCCTCTATAAAATGAAACAAAATAAAGCCTCTGAATATTTTGATAGATGCATATACAAAATGGTCACATGTGTGCTTGTTATCAACCCACAATTTGGCATTTGCGAGGTTACTGGCTCAATTAATAAGATTAAGAGCACAGTTTCCATATTATTCAATTAAGACACTTCGTCTTGATAATGCTAGTGAATTTATGTCCCAGGACTTTAATGATTATTTTCTAGCGGAATCATCGATCAAACGCCTCCAATTAATTGCTAGACTAATGCTTATGAGAAAAAAACTTTTCATCTCGGCATGGGGTCATGCTATTTTGCATGCAGTAGCTCTTGTGCGGAACAGGCCCACAAGTTATCATAAAGTCTCCCCATTATAATTAGTTTTTTGCCAGGAGCCAAATATTTCCCATCGTAGAATATTTGGATGTGCGGTATATGTTCCAATTGCTCACCACAATGCACAAAGATGAATCCCCAAAGAAGATTATGGATAGTGTTTGTGACGACCCGGCCAGTCGTCTCACGAGTTACCGCTCCGTTTTCCCCATTTCTACTTTATTATGCTTCGTTATCCGTGTTTTATGCAATCACGTTGAATAGTTTGAGCTCAAAGTAGATTTGGTAAGAAATGAGACACTTGGTCTCTTTTAAGAAGGTTTAAGCTGAAAAAGTCAACCGAATGTTGACTTATGAGTTAGAGGGCTCGGATGTGAGTTCCGATGGTTCGATTAGTTTTGGGAGGTGATTTACGACTTAGGAGAGTGATCGGAATTGGTTTTGGAGGTCCGGTGTAGAATTAGGCTTGAATTGGTGAAGTTAGAATTTTGGCGATTTCCGGTTGATAGGCGAGATTTTGATCCGAGGGTCGGAATGGAATTACGAAAGTTGCTATAGCTTTGCTATGTCATTTGGGATGTGTGTGCAAAGTTTCAGGTCATTCGGACGTGGTTTGGTTGGGTTTAGATCAAAAGAGCGACTTAGAAGATTTTGAAATCCTTAGGCTTGAATCCGACGCAAAATTGGTGTTGATAGGTTGTTCTGAGCATTCTGAAGGTTAGAACAAGTTCGAATGATGTTATGGGATATGTTGGCATGTTTGGTTGAGGTTCCAGTGGCCTCAGGCGAGTTTTGGGTGGTTAAACGGACTATTTCATCGTTGGAAGAAAAATTTACAGAAAAACTAGAGTCGAGAATGCGGTCGCATTTCTCAAATGCGGACCGCATATCTCACAATGAGATAGCAAACTCAAACAGATTTCTGGGCAAGATCCGGATCAGAAATGCGATGTGAAATGCGGTCACATTTCTAACATGTGGACCGCATATTTTGCACACTGAGACCACAGACCGAGGCAGATTTCTGGACAAAAATCAATGTCGAAAATGCTGTCAAAAATGCGGTCGCATTTTTGACATGGAGACCGCAAATCATGCTTCGTGCTGAATTGCGGTAAAGGCTAGGGCTACCTTTGCGATGGTCGCGTCAAATATGCGGACCGCATATCTGTTATGTCACAGATATGCGATCGCATTTTTAAGCCTGACATGGGCGTTTTTGTCTCGATTTTTGACCCTTTAAAAATAGAACCCAGTACCCATTTGCCATGCAAAACCCATTTTCATTACCAACTAAGAGACACCTCCAAAACACCCTAAATCATAGCAAAATCAGCCTTGAGAACACATCCAAAGGAGACTTTCTTGGACAAATTCTTGAAAGAGGGGACTTTGGCCATCTTAAATATAAATTGGAGCTGTAGAGCTCGGATTGCAGCTAATCTTGAAGGGATTTTGGGAGATTTTCAAGGAAAACATCGGGGTAAGTGTTCCTAACTCAATCTTAGTCAAATTACCCAAATCTATTGCCATTCTAGTATGTAATTGGTGATTTAAGTTAAAAAATTTGTGGAAAACTCTTAAGCTTAGATTTTAAGACTTGGAGGTCGAACCGATGTTGGAATTCGATAAATTTCGTATGGTTGAACTCGTGAGGAGATAAGGAACCTGTTGAGGTAAAAATTACTGAATTTCGAGAAGTGGGCCCAGGGCTCGGATTTTGCTAATTTCGGGATTTCTTAGTATTTATTGATTATTTTCGCGTGGGCTTTGTTACCCCAGCATATTGTGACATATTAATTCTAATTTTGGATAGATTCGACGCGCGTGGAGGCCAATTCGAAGGGAAAAGGCGTCGTGGACTAGAGATTTAGCCGGTTTGAGGTGAGTAGTGATTGTAAATGATGTTATGAGGGTTTGAAACCTCGGATAGCACATCGTAGTGCTATATTGAGGTGAGGCACGCGCTCGATGATGAGCGTGGGGTCATTTACTACTGAGGATTGTGACTTGGTCCGTCCCGATTGATGATTTTTACTACATATTTGATTGAAACTTATTTGATATCATCATGTTTTGGGCTGATTGCCATATTTGGACTTCGTGCCGGTTATTTGAACCCTTCGGGGTATTTATCACTGTTTCCTCACTGTTTTGATTCGTTACTTGAACTCAGTCATGTTGTTTTCCACTGTTTTACAACTCAGCCACTTTTTTCGATTTGAGATTTAAATGACATTTTAAATGATGTAAATGGGAGCGGGTGGTACGCCTACCACAAGATATAATGTAAATGGGAAGGGGTGGCACGCCGCCACGAGATATAATATAAATGGGAACGGGTGACACGCCGCCACGAGATATAATGTAAATGGGAACGGGTGACACGCCGCCACGAGATATAATGTAAATGGGAACGGGTGGCACGCTGCCATGAGATGTGATATAGCGCTTGGGCCGTAAGGGGCCCCTCCCAGAGTCTGTACACCCCCAGTGAGTATGGGTACCCATTGTGATGTGAAATATAGCCCGAGGGGTTGATATTGTGATGTGAAACATAGCCCGAGGGGCGGATGTTGTACCATGTGATATGCCCGAGGGGCCGATACTGTGTTTTAAATGATATTGAGCCCGAGGGGCGATATTTTACTTTACATTATTTACCAAAAAGGATTTCATGTTTTCACCTGTTCAAAAGAGATTTGACTTGGATTTCTCACTGATTTTCTGTTGCGAACGATGTTTCAACTGCTTCATTATAGAAGGCCTTGTGCTTTGTGTGGTTGCTTGCTTTTCGCCATTATTTATGATTATTACTCACTGAGTTGGAAGTACTCACATTACTCCCTGCACCATGTGTGCAGATTCAGGCGTTATTGATTCCGCTTCGAGGCATTGACTACGACTGTCAGAGCGGTGATTCAGAGACTACGAGGTAGCTGTTGGTGTTCGCAGCCCCCTATCTCTATTATCTTGTTGTTTCCACACTCTTCAGACAATTGTGCCAAATGTTATATATATATATATATATATATATATATATATATTAGACTGGTAGTAGGATCCATATATGCTCATGATTTTGTGACACCCCGGTTTGGGCTATTGTCGGGACGGTTAGCTATGTTTCCGCAATTTACTGTTATTAAATTTCGCTAGTACTGTCTCCTTGTTAAATTAACTGCTTAAATTGAGATTTTGTTGAGTTGTCTAGCCTTTTCTTCATGAGAGGCGCCATCACGATCGGGTTCAGGGTTAGGGTCGTGACAAGTTGGTATCATAGCCTAGGTTACATAGGTCTCACGAGTCATAAGTGGGTTTAGTAGAGTTTCGCGGATCAGTACGGAGACGTTTGTACTTATCTTCGAGAGGCTGCGGAACCTTTTTAGGAAAACTTCATATTCTTGAAATTCTTATCGTGCGAACTTGTTGATCGGGGCACTGAAACTTCTGTTATTCTATTCTCTCACAGATGGTGAGAACGCGAGATACCAGACGAGATGGACGACCACCAGTACCACCCACTGAGGCCACCAGAGGCCGTGGACGCGGTCGTGGTCGTGGCAGAGGCGAAGCAGCTAGGGCAGCACCTGTTGATCCACCAGCTGCCCCAGCTCAGGAACAGGCTCCAGCAGCACCAGTTCAGGCACCAGCTGTGCCAATTGTGATTCCAGGTCTTCAGGAGGCCTTGGCTCAGATCTTAACCGTTTGCACTGGCCTGGCTCATGCAGTTTCAGCCACCACAGCCGCAACTACTCACAGGCCGAGGGAGGCAATCAAACCCCTGTTGCTCGTACACCTGAGCAGGTAGTGCAGGGACTTCAGATGCCGGGGGCACCTCCAACCCAGCCGGTTGCACCAGTTCAGGAATTCATAGTACCAGTTATGCCAGATGATGAGCAGTGCTGTCTTGAGAGGTTTAGCAGACTCCAGGCTCCGTCATTCAGTGGTGCTGAGGGCGAGGATGCCCAAGGTTTTCTTGACAAGTGTCAGTGAATGCTCCGGACAGCCAGGATTCTTGAGTCTAGTGGTATGGCATTTACCACGTTTCAGTTTACGGGAGCTGCCTTTAATTGGTGGGAGGCGTATGAGAGGCGTAGGCCGGTTGATGCAGCGGCCCTTACTTGGCATCAGTTCTCCGCTCTTTTCGTGGAGAAGTATGTACCGCAGTCCCGCAGAGAGGAACTGCGTAGACAGTTCGAATGGCTGCGACAGGGGGATATGACTGTGTCGCAGTATGAATCAAGATTTTCTGAGTTGGCTCGTCATGCTGTCTGGATGGTTCCGACTGATCGTGAAAGGATCAGGAGGTTTGTGGATGGCCTTAACTATCACCTCCATATTCTTATGACCAGGGAGCGAGTATTGGGTGCTACTTTCGAGGAAGTGATTGATATAGCTCGCGAGATTGAGATGGTTCGCCGTTAGGAGCGAGAGGAGAAGGAGCCTAAGAGGCCTCGAGGATCGGGTAGTTACAGTGGCACTCCTTCGAGGGGCCAGTTTCAGCAGAGTAGAGGTCGTTCCTTCAGGCCTGCCCAGCTAGCCCGTCCAGATTACCGCGGGGCATCTACAGGTTGTGGTTATCATGGGTTGCAGCAGGGCCAGTCATCACTCAGCGCCCTTCCAGCTCATGCTCCGTCAGCCCAGGGTCTTTCTATGCCGAGTGCACCTGCTAGACACTCAGGTGCGGGAGGTTCCCTTTATTCCTCTTCTCCGGCACCAGGAAGCTGTTATGAGTGTGGCGAGATGGGCCATATGCGGAGGCAGTGTCCTCATCGTGGTGCTAGATTGTCCCAGCAGAGGGGTCAACCCTCGACTTCTGCTCCAGTTACTTTACCACCCGCCCAGCCAGCTGGGGATGGAGGTCAGGCAGCCAGGGGTCGCCCCAGAGGGGGAGGTCGATCAGGCGGTGGCCAGGCTCGATTCTATGCTATTCCAGGCAGGACAGATGCCAGTGCTTCAGATGCCGTTATTACAGGTATTGTTTCAGTCTGCCACAAAGAAGCCTCTGTATTATTTGATCCCGGTTCCACCTATTCATATGTGTCCTCATATTTTGCTCATTATTTGGGTACGCCCCGGGAGTTTCTTGCTTTACCTGTTCATGTGTCTACCTCGGTAGGCGATACTGTTGTTGTAGATCGTGTGTACCGGTCATGTGTAGTGACTATTAGGGGTCTGGAGACCCGAGTGGACCTATTGCTATTGAGCATGGTGGACTTTGATGTCATTTTTGCAATGGATTGGTTATCTCCGTGTCATGCCACTTTAGACTGTCATGCTAAGACAGTTACTCTGGCTATGCCGGGTGTACCGCGGATTGAGTGGCGTGGCGTGACTAATTATATTCCTAGTAGGGTGGTATCATTCTTGAAGGCCCAGCGTATGGTTGGGAAGGGTTGCCTTTCATACTTAGCGTTTGTGAGGGATGTTGGAGCTGAGACTCCAAGCATTGACTCTGTTCCAGTTGTGAGGGATTTTCCCGATATTTTTCCTGCAGACCTGCCGGGCATGCCACCGGACAGGGATATTGATTTTGGTATTGACCTAGTGCCGGGCACTCAGCCCATCTCCATTCCACCGTATCGTATGGCACCAGCAGAGTTGAAAGAATTAAAAGAGCAACTTTAGGAACTCCTAGATAAGGGGTTCATTCAGCCTAGCGTGTCACCTTGGGGTGCACTGGTGCTGTTTGTGAAGAAGAAAGATGGCACAATGAGAATGTGCATTGATTATAGGCAATTGAACAAGGTAACAATCAAGAACAAGTATCCTTTTCCTCGCATTGATGATTTATTTGACCAGCTTCAGGGAGCGCGAGTGTTCTCCAAGATTGATCTCCATTCAGGATATCACCAGTTAAAGATCAGGGATGCAGATATTCTTAAGACTGCTTTCCAGACTAGATATGGTCACTATGAGTTTCTTGTTATGTCTTTCGGGCTAACCAATGCCCCAGCAGCGTTCATGCAGTTAATGAACAATGTATTTCGGCCTTATCTAGATTCATTCGTTGTGGTATTCATTGATGATATTCTGGTGTACTCACGTAGTCAGGAAAAGCATACAGAGCATTTGCGAGTTGTATTGCAGAGATTGAGGGAGGAAAAGCTCTATGCAAAATTCTCTAAGTGTGAGTTTTGGCTCAATTTAGTGGCTTTTTAGGGGCACGTAGTGTCCAGCGAGGGCATACAGGTTGACCCAAAGAAGATAGAGGCGGTTCAGAGTTGGCCTAGACCGTCCTCAGTCACAGAGATTCGTAGCTTTCTTGGGTTGGCAGGCTACTATCGCTGGTTTGTTCGGGGATTCTCATCCATTGCATCGCCCTTGACCAAATTGACTTAGAAGGGTGTTCCATTTGTATGGTCAGACAAGTGTGAGGAGAGCTTTCAAAAGCTCAAGACAGCCTTGACCACAGCTCCAGTATTGGTTCTATCATCAGCCTCAGGTTTGTGTACCTTATATTGTGATGCTTCGAGAGTTGGGATCGGTTGTGTACTAATGCAGGATGGTAGATTTATTGCTTATGCTTCTCGTCAGTTGAAGCCTCATGAGAAGAACTGCCCCGTGTATGATTTGGAGCTGGCTGCCATAGTTCATGCATTGAAGATTTGGAGGCATTACTTGTACGTCGTATCTTGTGAGGCAGCGGAGATGGTTGGAATTGCGCAAGGATTATGATATCACTATATTATACCATCCGGGAAAGGCCAATGTGGTAGCCGATGCTTTAAGCTGAAAGGCAGTGAGTATGGGGAGTTTGGCATATATTCCTATTGGGGAGAGACCTCTTGCAGTTGATGTTCAGGCCTTGGCCAATAGGTTCGTGAGATTAGACATTTTGGAACCTAGCCGGGTGTTGGCTTGTATGGTTTCTCGGTCTTCGTTATATGATCGCATCAGGGAGCGCCCGTATGACGATCCGCATTTGCTTGTCCTTAGGGACAGAGTTCAGCACAATGATGCTAAAGATGTGACCATCGGCGATGATGGAGTGTTGAGGATGCAGGGCCGGATTTGTGTACCCAATGTGGATGGGCTTCGGGAGTTGATTCTGGAGGAGGCCCATAGCTCGCGGTATTCTATTCATCCGGGTGCCGCCAAGATGTATCCGGACTTGAAACAACACTATTGGTGGAGAAGAATAAAGAAGGATATCGTGGGATTCGTAGCTCGGTGTCTCAACTGTCAGTAGGTAAAGTATGAGCATCAGAGACCGGGTGGCTTGCTTCAGCAAATGACTATTCCCGAGTGGAAGTGGGAGCGGATCACTATGGACTTTGTTATTGGACTTCCACGGACTTTGAAAAAGTTCGATGCTATTTGGGTGATTATGGATCGGCTGACCAAGTCCGCGCACTTCATTCCTGTGTGTACTACCTATTCTTCAGAACGGTTGGCAAGGATTTATATCCGAAAAATTGTTTGGCTGCATGGTGTTCCAGTTTCTATCATTTCAGATAGAGGTACTCAGTTCACTTCGTAGTTTTGGAAAGCCGTGCAGAGGGAGTTGGGTACTCAGGTGGAGTTGAGCATAGCTTTTCATCCTCGGATAGATGGGCAGTCCGAGCGTACTATTTAGATATTGGAGGACATGTTACGGGCATGCGCTATTGATTTCGGAGGCTCATGGGATGAGTTTCTGCCGCTTGCATAGTTCGCTTATAATACAGCTACCAGTCAAGCATTCGGATGGCTCCGTATGAGGCTTTGTATGGGAGACACTGTAGATATCCAGTTGGTTGGTTCGAACCCCGCGAGGCTAGGCTATTGGGGACTGACTTGGTTCGGAATGCTCTAGAAAAGGTGAAAGTGATCCAGGAGAGGCTCCGTATAGGGCAGTCGAGGCAAAAGAGTTATGCCGATAAGAAGGTTCGAGATGTGTCCTACATGCTTGGACTTCAGCACGATTCAGTTGGATGATAATTTGACCTATGAGGTGGAGCTAGTGGCGATTTTGGATCGTCAGGTTCGGAAGTTGAGGTCCAAGGAGATAGCTTCAGTGAAAGTTCAGTGGAGAGGTCGGTCCGTGGAGGAGGCTACCTGGGAAACCGAGCAAGAGATGCGGAGCAGATATCCTCACCTATTTGAGGCTTCAGGTACGTTTCTTGACTCGTTCGAGGACGAACGTTTGTTTAAGTGGAGGAGAATGACGAGTTACCGCTCCGTTTTCCCCATTTCTACTTTATTATGCTTCGTTATCCATGTTTTATGCAATCACGTTGAATAGTTTGCGAAGTAGATTTGGTAAGAAATGAGACACTTGGTCTCTTTTAAGAAGGTTTAAGCTGGAAAAGTCAACCGAATGTTGACTTATGAGTTAGAGCACTCGGATGTGAGTTTCGATGGTTCGGTTAGTTTTGGGAGGTGATTTATTACTTAGGAGCGTGATCGGAATTGGTTTTGGAGGTCCGGTGTAGAATTAGGCTTGAATTGGTGAAGTTAGAATTTTGGCAATTTCCGGTTGATAGGCGAGATTTTGATCCGACGGTCGGAATGGAATTCCGAAAGTTGCTATAGATTCGCTATGTCATTTGGGATGTGTGTGCAATGTTTCAGGTCATTTGGACGTGGTTTGGTTGGGTTTAGATCAAAAGAGCGACTTAGAAGATTTTGAAATCCTTAGGCTTGAATGCGACGCGAAATTGGTGTTGATAGGTTGTTCTGAGCGTTTCGAAGGTTAGAACAAGTTCAAATGATGTTATGGGGTATGTTGGCATGTTTGGTTGAGGTTCCAGTGGCCTCGGGTGAGTTTTGGGTGGTTAAACGGACTATTTCATCGTTGGAAGGAAAATTTGCAGAAAAACCAGAGTCGAGAATGCGGTCGCATTTCTCAAATGCGGACCGCATATCTCACAATGAGATAGCAAACTCAAACAGATTTCTGGGCAAGATCCGGGTTAGAAATGCGGTGTGAAATGCGGTCGCATTTCTAACATGCGGACCGCATATTTTGCACACTGAGACCGCAGACCGAGGCAGATTTCTGGACAAAAATCAATGTCGAAAATGCGGTCAAAATGAGGTCGCATTTTTGACATGCGGACCGCAAAATCATGCTTCGTGCTGAATTGCGGTAAAGGCTAGGGCTACCTTTGCGATGGTCGCGTCAAATATGCGGACCGCATATCTGTTATGTGACAGATATGCGATCGCATTTTTAAGCCTGACATGGGCGTTTTTGTCTCGATTTTTGACCCTTTAAAAATAGAACCCAGTGCCCATTTGCCATGCAAAACCCATTTTCATTTCCAACTAAGAGAAACACCTCCAAAACACCCTAAATCATAGCAAAATCAGCCTTGAGAACACATCCAAAGGAGACTTTCTTGGACAAATTCTTGAAAGAGGGGACTTTGGCCATCTTAAACATAATTGGAGCTGTAGAGCTCGGATTGCAGCTAATCTTGATGGGATTTTGGGAGATTTTCAAGGAAAACATCGGGGTAAGTGTTCCTAACTCAATCTTGGTCAAATTACCCAAATCTATTGCCATTCTAGTATGTAATTGGTGATTTAAGTTGGAAAATTTGTGGAAAACCCTTAAGCTTAGATTTTAAGACTTGGAGGTCGAACCAATGTCGGAATTCGATAAATTTCATATGATTGAACTCGTGAGGAAATAAGGAATCCGTTGAGGTGAAAATTATTGAATTTCAAGAAGTGGGCCCGGGGCTCGGGTTTTGCTAATTTTGAGATTTCTTAGTATTAATTGATTGTTTTCGCATGGGCTTTGTTACCCCAACATATTGTGACATATTAGTTCGAATTTTGGATAGATTCAACGCGCGTGGAGGCCAATTCAAAGGGCAAAGGCGTCATGGGCTAGAGATTTAGCCGGTTTGAGGTTAGTAGTGATTGTTAATGATGTTATGAGGCTTTGAAACCCTGGATAGCACATCGTAGTGCTATTTTGAGGTGAGGCACATGCTCGATGATGAGCGTGGGGTCGTTTACTACTAATGATTTTTACTACATATTTGATTGAAACTTATTTGATATCATCATGTGTTGGGCTGATTGCCATATTTGGGCTTCGTGCCGGTTATTTGAACCCTTCGGGGTATTTATCACTGTTTCCTCACTGTTTTGATTCGTTGCTTGAACTCAGTCATGTTGTTTTCCACTGTTTTACAACTCAGCCACTTTTATTCGGTTTGAGATTTAAATGACATTTTAAATGATGTAAATGGGAGCGGGTGGTACGCCTACCACAAGATATAACGTAAATGGGAAGGGGTGGCAAGCCGCCACGAGATATAATATAAATGGGAACGGGTGGCACGCCTCTACGAGATATAATTTAAATGGGAACGGGTGGCACGTCGCCACGAGATATAATGTAAATGGGAAAGGGTGGCACGCCGCCGTGAGATATAATGTTAATGGGAACGGGTGGCACGCCGCCACGAGATGTGATATAGCGCTTGGGACGTAAGGGGCTCCTCCCGGAGTCTGTACACCCCCAGTGAGCGCGGGTACCCATTGTGATTTGAAATATAGCCCGAGGGGCTGATATTGTGATGTGAAACATAGCCCGAGGGGCGGATGTTCTACCATGTGATATGCCCGAGGGGCCGATACTGTGTTTTAAATGATACTGAGCCCGAGGGGCGATATTTTACTTTACATTATTTACCATAAAGGATTTCATGTTTTCACCTGTTCAAAAGAGATTTGACTTGGATTTCTCACTAATTTTCTGTTGCGAACGATGTTTCGAGCTTCATTATAGAATGCCTTGTGCTTTGTGTGGTTGCTTGCTTTCCGCCATTATTTATGATTATTACTCACTGAGTTGGAAGTACTCACATTACTCCATGCACCGTGTGTGCAGATTCATGCGTTATTGATTCCGCTCCAAGGCATTGACTACGACTGTCATACCGCTGATTCAGAGACTACGAGGTAGCTGTTGGCGTCCGCATCCCCGTATCTCTATTATCTTGTTGTTTCCACACTCTTCAGACAATTGTGCCAAATGTTTTATA
>MCJB01050463.1:254225-266751 GCA_002018475.1 Nicotiana obtusifolia
TTATATATATATATATATATATATATATATATATATATATATATATATATTAGACTGGTAGTAGGATCCATAGATGCTCATGATTTTGTGACACCCCAGTTTGGGCTGTTGTCGGGATGGTTAGCTATGTTTCCACACTTTACTGTTATTAAATTTTGCTAGTACTGTCTCCTTGTTAAATTAACTGCTTAAATTGAGATTTTGTTGAGTTGGCTAGCCTTGTCTTCATGAGAGGCGCCATCACGACCGGGTTCGGGGTTAGGGTCGTGATAGTGTTGGATATGAATCTTCTTCTATTATAAAATATTTGACTGGAGATTTATTTACGCCATGATTTGCTAATTTCCATTTTGATGAATCAGTATACCCAACATTAGGGGGAGAAAATAAGCAATTAAAAAAAGAGATAGATTGGAATGCGTTATCACTATGTCATTTCGATCCTCGAACAAATCAATGAGAACACGAGATTCAAAAGATAATTTTTTTTGTAAAATATTGCAAATCAACTGCCAGATGCATACACAGACCTACCAAGGGTGACCAAGTCACATATTCTAGCTGCTAATGATCCTATTCGAATTAATGGCCTGGCTGGACAATGTATAAATCCATATAAGTCTAAGCCACACTTGAAACATGATAGACCATTCGATTCCAAAGATAAAAATCCCCGAAAGAGAAAATGAGCAAATGATCTAGGGGATCATAATATGGAAGCAATTGCTCAAAAAGAGCCCTTTGACATAACAAATAATAAGACCTCACAGGAGATCTAGGTACATGAAAATAATAAGAATGAAGAGATCTCAATAAGTTATGTCTCCACGAAAAAAAGGTGGAACCGAAATAATATTATTGTCGACAATGGTTTTGCTTATAATGTTGCTGTTGAATATTGCAACAAGATGAGGATCTTGAACCAAGATCCGTCGATGATGTAAACAGAAAAATGATTGGTCAAAATAAAAAGACGCTATCCAGGCAGAATTATCTTCACTTGAAAAACGTAAAGTATTTGGACGTATAGTTCGAACCCCCGAAGGAATAAAGCCAGTGGACTACAAATGGGTTTTTTTACAAAAATAAAATGATAAAAATAAAGTTGTTAGATATAAAGCACGACTTGTGGCACACAGATATTCGCAAAAGCATGACATTAATTATCTAGAGACATATTCTCCTATGGTGGATGCAATCACCTTCAGGTATCTTATAAATTTGGTAGTCCATGAAAAAATTGGTATGCGTCTGATAGATGTTGTCACAGCCTATTTGTATGTTACATTAGACAACGAAATTTATATGAAAATCCCTGAAGGGTTCAAAGTTCCTGAAACTTATAAAAGTTTTCTGGAAACTTGTTCAATAAAGCTTCAAAAATCCTTAAACAGATTGAAACAATCAGGGCAAATGTGGTATAATTGCCCGAGTGAATACTTGCTGAAAGAAGGGTATACGAATGATCTAATTTGTCCTTCTGTCTTTATAAAAAGGTCTAGATCTGAATTTGTTTTAATCACTGTGTATGTTGATGATCTAAATGTCATTGAAACTCCTGGGGAGCTTCCAAAAATAATATACTGTTTGAAGAAAGAGTTTGAAATGAAAGATCTTGGAAAGACACAATTTTATCTTGATCTACAAATTGAGCATATGAAAGATGAAACTTTTGTTCATCAATCAACATACATCGAAAAGATCTTAAAGCGTTTTTATGTGGATAAAGTACATCCATTGAGTACCCCGATGGTTGTGAGATCACTTGATATAAATAAAGATCCATTCTGACCTCATGAAAATGATGAAAAGCTTCTTGGTGATGAAACTCCATATCTTAGTGCAATTGGGGAATTAATATATCTTGCAAATAATACTCGACCAGATATAACTTTTGCAGTAAGTTTATTAACAAGATTTAATTCTTTTCCAATAACAAGACACTGGAATGGTATTAAGCATATTTTCAGATACCTCTGAGGGACTATTGATATGAGATTATTTTATTCTTATGAATCCGATTCACAATTGAATGGTTATGTAGATGCAAGTTATTTGTCTGACCCAAATAAAGTCCTATCTCAAACATGCTATCCATTTACTTGTGGAGGTACAACTATATCATAGCGTTCAACAAAACAAACTTTAGCTGCTGCATCTTCCAATCATGTAGAGATTATAGCTATTCATTAAGCTGGTCGAGAATGTGTATGATTGAGATCACTGACTCAACACATTCAACAACTGTGTGGTCTTTCTTTAAAGACAAAGATTCCAACAATATAGTATGAAGATAATGGTGCTTGCATAGCTCAACTAAAAGAAAGATATATCAAAGGAGACAGAACAAAGCATATTTCACCAAAGTTTTTTTTTCACGTATGATCTTCAACAAAATGGTGAGATAGATATTCAACAAATCTGTTCAAGTGATAATCTGGAAGATTTATTCACTAAGGCATTGCCAACATCAATATTTGAGAAGCTGAGACCAAAGATTGGAATGCATCGGTCTACAAGATATCAAATAAAGTTCTCATCAAGGGGAGTATAATATGCGCTGTACTCTTTTTCCCTTAACCAATGTTTTGTTTCAATTGGATTTTCCTGGTAAGGTTTTTAATGAGGCATCACTCAATGCGTATTATAAGATGTGTGTACTTTTTTTCTTCACTAGGCTTTTGCTCACTGAGTTTTTCCTAGTAAGGTTTTAACGAGACACATTATCTTTCAAATGAACATCCAAGGGGGAGTGTTATAAAATAAAGTGAATGTATAGAGATGTTCATTTAATCCATCCATACATTTTATTCAATGCACTACTTGGATAGATGTACCTATTAATTCTTAGGATGTATCTAGTGAACTTTAGGTGTATCTTATATACTATAAATAGGACATTCTTTATCCACGGAAGAACACACAAGAAACATAGTTGAAATAGAAGAAAAGTCCTATCCTCCTCTCTACATCTCTTATCTACTCTTGTTTAATATTGTTCTATTTTTCTTTTATTTGATAACACTTTTTATTTTTTTAATTAAGGCGTCCTATTTGTTTGCACTTTATGAATGTATGAATTTTAATTATTCAGGTTTCAAACAAATATGTTTAATTTTTTATGACCACTTAATCTATCTGAATATATCTTAATGATAAAGATTTATAAAAAGAACTCTTAATATTATTAAGATGTTATCATTCACTTCCACACTAGTTGTCGTCATAGCCTACCATTATCAAGTACCATCACCTAGGCACCTATCACTACCACCACCATCCACAAAGCGAAACACCAAGACACTTCCCCTAATCATTTATTAAGGGAATACCTACTCAATATAATATAACTAATTTTAAGAGTAGTATTTCTTGAGATATGGATGATACAAAGATTTTGGACTTGGAGAAGTCAATACAACGCAAGGATATAACACAAAATTCTTGTAGGATCTGTTTGAAAAATCATCCGGTAATTGAAATTGGTGTAATTACTAGGATAGTAATTACATGACCTAGTAATTACACAATATACTAATTATAGCGACCTGTTTATTTGTCGTAATGTAATTACAATGATTACAGTGTAATTACAAGCGTAATATTTGGTTACATAAGTGTAATTACACAGTTAAATTATAGCTATAAATAATATTAGATTTGGTATTTAAGATGCATATTGTTTCTTGAATATACATTTATTAGTATTCATATATTTATAACTAATATTGTAAAAATAATTGATATATATTTTCCAAATTTATAATATTTAGTTTAATTAATTTCAAAAAAAACTAAAAGCATATGTATTGTAAGAATATCATGGAATGCATGTTTGATAAAATAAATTTATATTTATAAATATAATATTATAATATTATTCAAATGTTTGACAAAGCTAATCTATCAATTCTAACTAAAAAATGAACAACATGCAATGTGAAATGACAAGTCAATAATACTAAAACAAGTAAATTAGAACCATAAATACAACATTTTCAAAATTAAAAAAATAGTTTAATATTTGTCAAATTCCAACATAATAAAAATAAGTTCCAAGACAACTTAAGATTACGAAACACAATAAGTTTATAACCTCATTCAACAATAAAATTCTACTTTAGTGACATCACTCATTATATGCCATGTTTGATAATGGCTAATTATTTATAATATTAGGAGGTGTAGTTTCAAAACCTAGAATAATAACGTAGTTACGCTAAATGAAGAAAATAAAACAAATAAGAAATAAAATATGTGAGTTTCACAAGAAGTAAAGGTAGAAAAGTAAAAAATAAAAAATATACAAAGAAAAAAATATTCTAAATTAAAAAAGAAATTAAAAAGTATAAAATAAAATAAAATAAAAAATAAAAAAATATATTAAAATAATGGAAATAAAAAGCTACAAAGAAAATAAATTAAAATAAAAATAAAAAATAAAAGAAATTAAAAAAAATAACCTTGTAATTACACAGTGTAATAATCACCAATTCTCATCCCCCCTTGAGAATTGGAGCGTGTAATTACACTTCTCCAATTACATGCAATTCTATGCTGACCAAGTAATTATTTGGCCAGACAAACATGTCAAACTGTGTAATTACACCCAATTACATCCAAATCCAATTTCTAGGTGGCTTTCCAAATAGGCTCGTAGTGTCTCTAGTTTGACGATATCACACGCTTTTTCAGAAGTCTTCCATGAGAGCATAAGATCATCCGCAAACAATAAATGAGTAATAGTAGATTCCCTCTAGACGCTTTAATCCAACCCATTAATTACTTGTCTAAACTTCTCGCAATAAGCATATGCAGGGACGGAGCCACAGTGCTATTTGCGGGTTCGGCTGAATCCAGTTACTTTTGTTTAAACTCTATATTTGTATTAAAAAATTCAATGATTATGTATAAATTATTAATTTAGAACCCAATAACTTAAAAGGGTTATAATCTCTAACCCATAAGGTTCAAATCTTAGCTCCGCCTCTGAGCATATGTGATAAACTTTTCATACATAATATGTCACGACCCAAAATCACGCCTGTCGTGATGGCGCCTATCGTGATACTAGGAAAGCCGACATTACGGAATAATCCCAACACTTTTAACAGAAAAGTGAATTAAAGCGGTTTTAATAGTAAAAGTTCTCGTAAACGGGATAGAAAAACCCAAAACATAATGCGGAATTCCCAACTATCAGGGTGTCATAGAGTGCATGAGCATCTATACATCACAAGTCTGGAAAAACACGGTCTATAATAGTCTGAGACTAAATACAATAAATAAGAAGATAGAGAAGGAGAGACAAGGTCTGCAAAACACCACCAGTTATCTCGGAATCTTCGAAAAATCAACTGCGTGAAGAAATCAACATCCATTGTGTCCTGGAATACCTGGATCTGCACACGAAGTGCAGGGTGTAGTATGAGTACAACCAACTCAGCAAGTAAAAATACTAAATAAAGAACTGAAAGTAGTGACGAGCTTCACAGCTAAGTCCAATTACAGTAATTTCCAACATAAGAAGGTAGGCCTGCTTTCAAGTTCGACAATTAAGGCCAAAACAGTAATTTCATGTCAAGTTCAATTGAAATAGAAAATAATATCTCCCAGAAATTTCCAAAACAATGACATATGATAACTGAAGTACAACAATAATGAAATCAATGCATCCTCTCAGAGCAACAGTCACTCAGTCCCCCCATTCACTTCAACCTCACAATCACTCTACACTCGGCGCTCGGCACTCGCACTCAGTAGGTACCTGCACTCACTGGGGGTGTGTACAGACTCCGGAGAGGCTCCTTCAGCCCAAGCGCTATAATCCATACGGACAACTCACGTGCTAGTATAATATATGGATCCACATGGACAACTCATGTGCTGCACGGACAACTCACGTGCTAGTATAATATCTTGATCCGCACGGACAACTTACGTGCAATAGTATCAATATCTCACAATCAGGCCCTCGGCCTCACTCAGTCATAAATCTCCCCAGTTTCTCGAGCTCTCAAAATTCCTGATAAGTAGCCCAAACAGCAATGATATGATGCATCAATAATGAACAATAGAGTCAGAGATGTAATATGCAAGTAAAACTGTGACTGAGTACAAAAAATAGTAATCTAGCAGATAATTCAATGTGTACATGACTTCTGTGGGTCCCTACAGTGTCAAAACATGGTTTAAACATGATTAATAGTTCGATTTCTCTAATATGTGGAAAGATATACGGATAACAACACACTATTCAACTACATAGATCCATGGAATTGACCTGGTCACAATTCCTAAGATGCACACCTCCACTCTCGTCACCTAGCATGTGCGTCACCTTAAAACCGATCACATAACACATAATCCGGGTTTCATACCCTTAGAACCAAATTTAGAACTGTTACTTATCTAAAATCATGTAATTCTTTATTCTGCTATGCCATTGCCTTGCGAATTGGCCTCCGAACGCCTAGAATCTAGTCACAAATAATTTGATTCAGTCAATACAAATTATAGGAATTAATTCCATATAAAATACTAATTTTCCAACAAAATTCGAAATTGCACTCAAAAATCGCCCGTCGGGCCCACATCCCGGAGCCCGACAAAAGTTACAAAATATGAATGCTTATTCAACCACGAGTACAACCATACCAAATTTACCACATTCCGACATCAACTCGACCTCCAAATCTTAAATTCTTACTTTGAAATTCCTAGGCCCAAATCCTCTAATTTCACCTTAAAAACACGTAATCTAGTCGAAATACTCAATGATAATCTAATATTGTTGACTAAAAATGATCACACGTGACTTATCTCAAGTTTTCTCTTGAATTCTCTCTGAAAAATCGCCCAAACCCGTGTTGGAAATGTCCAAAATGACAAAAATGTCGGAACCCTCTATTTTTTGTAATCTGCCAGAAGTTTCGCTTCTGCGGACTTTTTAACCGCTTTGCGCAACTGCTTCTGTGGTCCTTCTTACGCACCTGCGGAACTGCCACTTTTGCGGTCCTAAATCCACTTCTGCTGACTCACTTCTGCAAGACTAGGGTCGCATCTGCGGAGACCCCCATGCCAGGCGCCTTCCGCTTTTGCGATGCCCCTTTCGCATCAGATGCGGAATTTCCCCTCACATCTGCGACCTATGCCCAAATATTCCAGCCCGCTTCTGCGATCACCATGTTGCTTTTGCGTTCGCGCACCTGCGACCAATTTCATCACAGGTGCGATTGCACCAGAACTGGAAAATTTCCAGATTTGCTCTAAGTCCAAATTTTGATCCGTTAACAATCCGGAATCCACCCGAGGCCCCCGGGACCTCAACCAAATATATCAAGTCTTAAAACATCCTGCGAACTTAGTCGTGGCCTCAAATCACATAAAACAACGCTTAAACCACGAATCATACCCCAATTCAAGCTTAATGAAACTAAGAATTTTCAACTTCTACATTTGATACCGAAACCTATCAAATCAAGTCCAATTGACCTCAAATTTTGCACACAAGTCATAAATGACATAAGACTATTCCAATTTCCAGAATCGAATTTCGACCACAATATCAAAAAGTCAACTCCCCGGTCAAACTTCCAAACTTAAATTTCTATTTTAGTCATTTCAAGCCTAATTTAACTACGGACTTCCAAATAATTTTTCGGGTACGCTCTTAAGTCCAAAATCACCATACAGAGCTATTAGTATCATCAAAACTCTATTCTGGGGCTGTTTACACATAAGTCAACATCCGGTCAACTATTTTAATTTAAGCTTTAAACCTTGGAACTAAGTGTTCTAATTCATTCCAAAACCTCACCGGACCCGAACCAATTACCCCGGCAAGTCACATAACAACTGTAAAGAAGAAATTGAGCAGTAAATGGGGGAAGGGGGGTTGTAAGTCTTAAAACGACCGGCCAGGTCGTTACATTCTCCCCCTCTTAAACAAACGTTCGTCCTCGAATGGGTTAGAATCCTACTTGGAGCCTCAAATAAGTGCGGGTATTTGCCTCGCATCTCCCGCTCAATCTCCCAGGTAGCTTCTCCGATTGGCTGGACTCTCCACTGCACTTTCACTGAAGCTATATTTTTTCATCTCAACTTTCGAATCTGCTGATCTAAAATGGCCAGCGGCTCCACATCATAAGTCAGATCAGTATCCAACTGAACTGTGCTGAAATCTAAAACATGAGAGGGATCCCCGACATACTTCCGGAGCATAGATACATGAAACACTGGATGAACACCCGATAAACTAGGCGGCAATGCAAGTTCATAAGCCACCTCTCCAATCTTCCTAAGTACTTCAAAAGGCCCAATATACCGAGGGATCAACTTGCCCTTCTTCTCAAACCTCAATACACCCTTCATGGGTGAAATCTTGAGCAGATCCTTCTCCCCAACCATGTAAGCAACATCACAGATCTTCCTGTCGGCATAACTCTTCTGTCTAAAATGCACCATGCGGAGCCGCTCCTGAATCAATTTAACCTTCTTCAAAGCATCCTGAACCAAATCAGTACCCAATAGCCTAGCCTCACTCGGCTCAAACCAACCCACCGGAGATCTACACCGTCTCCCATACAAAGCCTCATATAGAGCCATCTGAATGCTCGACTGGCAGCTATTGTTGTAGGGAAACTCTGCGAGTGGCAGAAACTGATCCCAAGAACCCCCAAAATCAATGACACAAGCGCGTAGCACATCCTCCAATATCCGAATAGTGCGCTCGGGCTGTCCGTCCGTCTGAGGGCGAAATGTTGTGCTCAACTCAACTTGTGTACCTAATTCTCGCTGCATTGCTCTCCAAAACTTCTAATGTAAACTGCTACCATGTAGGCGAACAATCTCGCGGATATAAATCTCAGCCAACTGCTCCAAAGAATAAGTAGTACTGACTGGAATGAACACTTCTGCACAACCACTTCTGCGGTCCTTCTTACACACCTGCGGAGGTGCCACTTTTGCGGTCCTAAATCCGCTTCTGCGAGACTAGGACCGCATCTGCGGAGACCCCCATGCCGGGCCGCTTCCGCTTTTGCGATTCCCCCTTCGCATTTGCGATCTCGTAGATGCGGAATTTCCCCTCGCATATGTGACCTCTACCTAAAAATTCCAGCCCGCTTCTGCGATCACTATATCGCTTTTGCGGTCGTGCACCTGCGGCCAATTTCATCGCAGGTGCGACTGCACCAGAACTGGAAAATTTCCAGAATTGCTCTAAGTCCAAATTTGGATCCGTTAACCATTCAGAATCCACCGGAATCCCCCGGGACCTCAACCAAATATACCAACAAGTCTTAAAACATCATACGAACTTAGTTGAGGCCTTAAATCACATTAAACAACGGTTAAACCACGAATCATACCCCAATTCAAGCTTAATGAAATTAAGAATTTTCAACTTCTACATTCGATACCGAAACCTATCAAATCAAGTTCGGTTGACCTCAAATTTTGCACACAAGTCATAAATGACATAACGGATCTATTCCAATTTCCAAAATCGGATTCCGACCCCGATATCAAAAAGTCAACTTCCCGATCAAATTTCCAAACTTAAATTTCTATTTTAGCCATTTCAAGCCTAATTTAACTACGGACTTCCAAATAATTTTTCGGACATGCTCCTATGTCCATAAAGCGCTATTGGAATCATCAAAACTCTATTCTGGGATCGTTACACATAAGTCAACATCCGGTCAACTATTTCGACTTAAGATTTAAACCTTGGAACTAAGTGTTCCAATTCATTTCAAAACCTCACCGGACGCGAACCAATTACTCCGGCAAGTCACATAACAACTGTAAAGCACAAATTGAGCAGTAAATAGGGGAAGGGGGTTATAATACTAAAAACGACCGGGCAGGTCATTATATAATAAGACAAAGAGTGAAAGAGGTAAGGTTTTAAATAGAGTTGTGTCCCAGCTTTTGAAAAGTTGGGTGCATTATAAGGAAGAGCTAGATTATATTCAAGATTTATATTGGATGGCTTCAAAATTTAGGTTCTTACCATAAACACATTACACTTTTAAGAGTTATATGTTTAAATTTGTTTTGTGGTAAGCTTAATAATTTTCACATATGTATCTATAAATCCATATAATATCGATAGAATAACCACTCTCGCAACACACCTCATAATAAACTTAAATCATAAACAGAGAGATTGTTGGAAAAATTAATGGTATCTCAAAAGGGAATGTCTATTATTTTGATTTGGAAAAACTTTTCTTGTATGAAATATTATTTTACATTTACTTATTATTTAATAGAGTCAAACTAGCCGTTATTTGACCGCTAACTAGCCGTTGGAGCAACGTCTATATAAATGTGGTCTTTCAAGAGAAAAAGATACACTTCTAAAATAATTTTTTGAATCTTCTTCTTTCTCCTATATGCTGAATTCTTGAATTTTTTGCTTGTCACGACCCAAAATCCGCAATAGGTCGTGATGGTACCTAACACCGCCGTCAGGCAAGCTAACAATGATTTGTCAACTTACTTACGTATTTTTGTAATTTGAAATCATAATTTTCATTAATTAAGTAGTATGAAATAGAACTTACAGGGTGAATGATAATATTTACACGAACTACAATGATGAACAACCTATAGGAACTCCCAAAACCCAGTGTTACAGTGCACGGGCATCAACTAGGAAATATAATAAAATACAACATCTGTCTGGAGTACAAATTAGATAGGAGAATATAGATAACTCTGATGGAGACTCTGCAAGCTGCGGATCATAACATGAAATGCAGCTTACAGTAAAGTCCCCGCAATAGTCGTGCCTTTTCGCCCAAAACACCACCAAACATATATGTATCTGCACAACAAGTGCAGCAAGTGTAGCATGAGTACGTAATTCAACGCGTACCCAGTAAGTATCTAGCCTAAACCTAGAGAAGTAGTGACGAGAGGTCGACATCGACACTTACTAGTGGTCCAATAAGACAGATACCGTAGAAGTAAACAGATGTGAGTCAGAGTAAATAAACGAAATAACAAGTATAAACACGTGGTACAATTCTCCTCTCAGCAATAACTGAAGCTCTCAGCTAGTCGTTACCTCCTCAATTGGAGTATATATATTGGACCTCGCTAGATAGGTCGTCACAGTTCTAATCAGGAAAAACTCACAGATATACTGGCTCCTTATTACACACGATTTCATAAGGGTATTTTATAGAAATGTCGAGGCGTATGGCCCGATCCCATCATAACATGTGCACTACCGAGGGTCGAACAACACGAACCATAGATACATCTATTACATTGCCGAGGCGAATGGCCCGCTCCCATGAGAGTGTGATACATATTTCTGCCGAGGAAAACGGCCAGATCCCATCATAATGTGCACACTGCCGAGAGTTGAACGGCATGAACCATAGATGTATCTATTATACTGCTATGGCGAATGACCCTATCCCATTAGAATAAGAAGCTTTAACGGTTCCTTGACCCCACTCACGAATAAACGTGTGAGTTATAGATTTTAAGGAAAACCTTTCGAGGAAAACACATAGCACGGGAGAAATTCGTAAGAGGAGTACATTTATTCCGCTGCTAATCATGAAGCCCGTCAAATCTCTACAATAGCAAACCTATCACTCTACGCAAGTCTTGTCTCAAGTCATAATGTAAAATAAAGGAATTTAATAGGTAAGGGACAACTCAAATAGTACAGTTTTAACATGGTGTGAACTTGAGACTACCCAGACAATAACATGAATTTTTAGCTACGTACGGACTCCCGTCACCTCGTGCTTACGTAGCCCCCACAACAAGTAGCACATATAAAATACATCCCCTGGGGTAGTTTCCCTCTCATAGAGTTAGACAGGAGACTTACCTCGCTCCGAAGTTCCATAACCGGCTCCAATGCCACTCAAACACCTCAATCCCATGCCCGTCTCTTCAAAACTAGTCAAACAGCGTGCAAACCAATCAAAATATACCCCAATACATATAATTTAACAATTTATAATGATTCCCAGCTTCGCTCAAAAGCCAACAAAGTCAACCCTCGGGCTCACGCGTCCGGATTCCAAAAATTTTCGAAGATAAACTTTACCCATAACACCACAAACTCAAATATATAATTTATTCCTAATTCCATGTCCAATTTCGTGGTCAAATTCCAAAAATACCAAATTCTAGGTTTTCTACCAAAACCCCCCACAATTTTTACTAATTTCCATGTTTAAATCCTTATAGTATCCATGTATCCAAACCAAGAGAAAATGCAAGAAAATTGCCAAATCTCGTTCTTAAAACAACATTGCTCATCGACCTTTTCGCATCTGCGGAGCCAATGGCCGCTTCTGCGGCACAAAGTCCGCTTCTGCGGAAAGCACTAGAGGTCGAACCCTTCGCACCTGCTGACAAGGTCCCACTCCTGCGGCATCGTAGGTGCGGCAGTCTCCCTCGCTTTTGCGCTCGACTCCGCTCCTGCGCTCAAGGACGCCCCATTTGCGCCATTGCAGATGTGGAAATGGTCTCGCCCAGAATCGCT
>MCJB01050464.1:0-25267 GCA_002018475.1 Nicotiana obtusifolia
TAAATCAGCTCAATTGCTTTTAAACCTTTTTGTTTAGACTGTTCTCTCTATTTCAGTGTTTTATCTCTCTCTCTCAGAAATCCTTTTTCTGTATCTTTTCTCTCTTCAAAATAAGAATCCAGTCCCCTTCTGAACGACATCTTTTACTCTTTTTGTACTTCCCTCAAAAACAGAACAGACCCCTTTCTTTTAGATTTTTATTTAGAATTTATTCTCTTTTTCTGTTATCCCTCACACACGCCAAAATCTTTCACAAGCCAAAACCCCTCCCCTTAACAGATTTTATCCCTCTTTCACGTGACCCCTTGATTCTCCTAACAACCATCTGTTTCTAACTTTCCCCAAACTCCTTTTCGCCCCCTTATGTTCTTTTATTGCTTCTACTGATTTTTTAATTTTAGCGGGTCAGGACCGACCCGGCGCAAAGCCGTCATCAACTTTCCGTCTTTTCACTTTGAGCTTGATTTTAAGCCCTAATTTCATAGACTCAAAAACCAGCCCACTTAAAAAAATATAGAAATGGGTAGAAGATGAAAGTATGTTTGAAAAATGACCATGAAGCTGAAAAACAGAAAAATGAAAGGCTATTACCTTGATTTTGGACATGCAAAGCTTTGATTTTAAGTAAAATTGACAATTTTAAGTAAAATTGACATTAGTCGATTTGTACTCAAATCGACTTCAAAAATCAGATTTTTGACACTTTCATGATTTTTCTGATTTTTTGCCTAAAATCCGAAAGTTTTTGTGATGCTAGGGTATCAGAAGAGGGAACATTTGGAACGAGGGAATGGGGGAAGCAGTAAGGATCTTTTTGTGTGTATTTTTGGCCGGATTTTGGTAGATTTGGAGAGGTATGGCCATGGCCGTGGGGTTGGGCGAGGTGGCGGCTAGGGTTTTTTAGGGTAAGGGGTCGTTTGGGCGGAAGCTGAAATGGGTAGGGGGGGGGGGGGTTTAAGACATATATATATATTAATGGGGGAATGAGTTCCGGACCGTTGGATCTTCTCAGATTGACGGTCCAGATCGAATCCGACCAAACAGAAAACGGCGTCGTTTTGGGTATGTGGAAGGGTTGGGCCAGTCCGGTGGCTTTTCAGATTGGGCTAGATTAAAGTTTAAAATGCTGGCCCAAATCCAATCTTTCTTCTTCTTGCTTTATTTTCGATAATTACTTTTTCTTAATTTCTTTTTTTTCTTTTAATTTTTATAACTAGATTGCTTAGTAATTAAAATCCTAATCTACCAAAAATGTAAAGTTAAACTAAATTAACTATTTATAGAAATTAAAATAATACTAGATTCTAGGAATTAAACATTAAAACTAAAAGGGTGTAAAATGCACTATTTTTATGTTTTTCAATTTTATGAAATTAACAATTACTAACTCAATCCTAAAATGTAAAAAATAAATCCTAAATGCAATGCATGATGTTTTTGGGTATTTTTGTGGATTAATTACCTAATAATTAGAAATGAGTAATTAATAAAAGTCTAATCGAATTCCTAAAATGGCTAACAATTAATTCAAAAATATTTATTGATTTTCATAGGAGTATTTTGGACAAGGCAAAATCATGTGCTCATAGTGCACCACAAGGAGAAACTCTCGGGCTAATAAATCCCTTATCCAACAACTCCTGCAACTGCTCCTTCAACTCTTTCAGCTCAGTTAGAGCCATACGGTACGATGAAATATGTATGGGCTGAGTGTCCGGCACCACATCAATACCAAAATCAATATCCCTATAAGGTGGCATGCCTGGTAAGTCTACAGGAATACATCTGGAAACTCCCTCACTACTGGGGCTGAATCAACCGTAAGGGTCTCTACACTAGTATCTTTAACAAAAGTCAGATATGCCAAACACTCCTTCTCAAATATCCGTTGAAACATAAGAAATGAAATCACCCTACTAGGGGTATGACCAAGATAACTCCTCTATTCCAACCTTGGTAATCCCGGCATAGCTAACGTTATAGTCTTAGCGTGACAATCAAGAATAGCATGAGATGGAGATAGCCAATCCATACCCAAAATTACATCAAAATCTATCATGTTAAGCAACAAATGATCAACCCTAGTCTTATAACCCTCAATAGTAACCACACAAGACTGATATATATATGATCTACCATAATAGAATCACCATCAAGTATAGATGGGCAGGAATATCAAGTGAACCATGAGGCATATCCAAAAGAAAAATATGATGATAAATACAATAAGTAGACCCTGGCTCGAACATCTTCGAAGCATCTCTATGACAGACTGAAACCATACATGTGATCACATTATGTGAGGCCACTACCTAAGGTCTATTAGAAAAAGCATAGCAATGAGCCTGACTACCTCCAATCTGACCTCCACTTACCTAGCCCCCTCCTCTAGGTTGACCCCTAGCTACATATCCCCCTCTAGCTGACTGGGTAGGGGATGATGCAATTTGTGCAGGAACCACTGACTGAAAACTCTGATGAGTTGTGCCTCTACCAAGCCCGGGGAAATATTTCCTCACATGGATAAACTCTCCACACTTGTAACAACCCTTGGATGAATGAGGCTGCTGAGATTGATACTGCCCTGATTACCCGAATTTCCTCCAGAAGAACTCTAAATGGATGGAGTACAGTATGAACTTACTGTAAGACCACTAAAGGGTGATAGAAGGGGAGTGTTGAATGATGGTCGGGCCACTGCACCAAATGTTACATGATGTGCAGAATAAGCTGGCCTACCATGATGGCCTCTACCAAGCTGACCCCTACCTCTAGATGAGGTACTACTATTCCGGGAACTCCAGAACGACAAGGCATCTCATCTCTTATCATGGCCTATCTCCTGACTACGAATACGCTCGATCCTCTAAGCTATCTCTACGGCCTGATGGAAAGTAGTCTCAATCTTTAACTCTCGATCTGTAGCAACCCTGATACCATAAGTCAAATCCTCAATAAACTGCCTCACCTTCTCTTCCTCAGTGGGAAAGCTGGCTGACAAGATAACTCTGTCACGACCCAAATCCCACTACATCGTGATGCCACCTAACCAACCCACTAGGTAAGCCAATAGTATGACACTATTATTTTAAGAAACTAACAGAGTCCAGCAAGATATAAAGAATCATATAATCTACCACGAACATGCATAACCCTGACACATGCATATACGCTCGTCACTTCACATATGCATCACCCCACATGTAGCAAACAATATAATTTTATTAGAAAAATTTTCCTCGACAAAGCTAGGAAAGACACTTACCTCATTCCGGATACAAATTTCACAACCCAATACCGTCTTTCTTAGAAAAACTCCTCAAAAAAAAAAAATGAAAACCTAGTGAAATAGAAGTGAAACAATGCTAAAGTAAACATCCCTAATAAATAAAGGTTCATTATTTATAAAAATTCCAAAAGTCAACCCAGGCCACATGGTCTGAATCCAAAATCGAGATCAAATCCCAATGAGCCATAACCCCATGAGTCCAAAAATATAATTAGTTCCGTGATCTAACCTCAAATTGAGGTCTAAATCCCCAAAACTAGCTCTCATAAGTTTTACCCCATAACCCCAATTTCTACACTAAAAAATCTTTGATTTAAGAGCACAAATCTATGGAAAATTAGGAAATAAATCAAGAATAAATAAAAATTACTAACCTTAGAAGTTGGGGTGAAAACCCCTCCAAAAGTAGGCTCATCTCGAGGTCTAGGTCCCAAAAATAGTTAAAATAAGGTCAAATCACGATTTCCAGCATTTAAATACCCATGGTGATAGTGTGCATCGCGTTAGCGATTCACACATCGCGTTCGCAAAGGAAAAAGTATGTGCCTATCACGTTCTTGCTGAATTCCTCGCGTTCGCGATGCTTGTCCCTTTGTCAGCCTTCGTGTTCATGATGTATCCTTCGTGTTCGCGAAGGTCACTCCCTCCATGCTTCATGTTCATGCCCATAGCTTTGCATTTGTGAAGGGTAAAATTTCCAGTGCCCCAAAATGCTCTCTGCGAACGTGAGACAAGCTCCGCATTCACGAAGAACTGCTTCATAGCAACAGTATAATTGACGCAAAATAAGCTCAAAAGGCTGGAAACCACCTCGGAACTTACCCGAGCCACCAGAGACCCCGTGCAATCAACCTATAAAATCTATATACCTAACACAAAATTTGCTAGAAAGCTCAAACTTAAAAAACAACATCAAAATGAAAAATCAAGCATCATAACTCAAGAATTTCAAATGTTCATAAACTTAAATTTCTAACTTTCGACGAAAAGCACCGAGATGACCTTGGGTCGCAGGAAATCCAAACCAAACATACACACAATTCCAAAATCATCATCTGAAGCAAACAAAACCATAAAATCCCCAATCTTGAGTCGTTCACACAAAAGTCAACCATTGGACAACTCCAACAACTTAAAACTTCCGAAATGAGATTTTTTCTTCCAAAAACTCTCGAACCTCTCAAAAATCAAAGACAACCCCCGACGCAAGTCATAAAACCTCAAATGGACCTATTCAAAGCCTCAAATCGAAAAATGGAGTGCTAGAACTCAAAATGATTGTTCAGGTCGTGCTGTGAATCTTGCCTCATAATTAGTCACCGACATACGATCTTGCTAAAGATACTCGAACTGGATTCTCAATTAATCCCTCCTGGTGAGTGGGATGTACCTCTCAAGAAACGAGTGCAAAAATTGAGTCCACGTAAGAGAAGATGAACCTGTTGGCCCCCCCAACTCATAAATATACCGCCACCTCCTAGTGACACCTCTCAGCTAAAATGTAATGTAGTCCACCCCATTGGACTTAACCAAATCCAAATTGCAAAGCATCTGATGATATCGATCTAGAAAATCACGGGCATCCTCTAATGCGTTGCCATCGAAGTGAGAAGGATGTATCCTCTGAAACCTATGTAGCCTATTCTGCTCCTCAACAGACATGGCAGGCATAATCTCAAGTCTAGCTGCTTAGTAGGCTGCTCGCCACCAACCGACAATATTCCCCGCATCTGAAACCTCGTCGCTACCTACTTTGGAGTACGATTGATATGGGTCTGAGATTCCCCTCCATCCTGAGATATAACAGGCCATTAGAACAACTCAACATGGGTCAATGCATCAATAAAGATGACCATCTTGGCCATAGCCTTCCGAAGTACTGATTCAACAACAAAACCCTCTAGATGCTGAGTGGGTACTGGAGCCTCAACATGCTTATCTATAATCTGATCTCACCTGATATGTATTTGGGTCCGATGCAATTGCCCTGTTATAGCCAGGGGCTCAGATGGATGCTCCACCTATAGTTGTGACTATGCCACCCCTCGTAGGAGCCTTGGCCCTACCCCGGGCCCTGCCTCTCCCAGCTACAATCGATGGTGTTTCCTCTCCGTCACTCGCTGCTGCACTTGAAGCGTGCATTCTCACCATATGTGACAGAGTAGAAAAGAAAGATTTAGGCGTGCACAATAATCAATGCACTATGACAAATCAAGAAAGGAAAAGTTTCCTAAAGCCCTATAGCCTCTCACATATAGATACTAATGTCTCTGTACCTATCCATAAGACTCTACTAGGTCTGCCTATGACTTGTAAGATCCTTAGAACCTAGAGCTCTGATACCAACTTGTCATGATAAAAGATCTTTCCAAAGGTCGTGATGGCGCCTAACTCATTTACTGCAAGCTAACACTAAACAACAATAATAGAATCCAATTATGACGTATTAACAGATATGTGATACAGATATGAAAGCATGACAAGTCTCAAATAGCATTATGATGTACATAAATCCAAGACAGGGTTGAAATACGGCCAAAACTATCTAACCAATGGCCAAAATCAGTGTGACAATGTCACAAACATCTAACAAGAGTAAATAACCTGAACCGAACAATAACATTTGTCTAAAAGAAAATAAATAAACAAAAATATCTAAGTAGAGAAGGGGGACTCCATGTACTACGGATCGGATCAAGTAAAGCAGATAACCATGAAGTCTTCTACAAATACTCCTACTCTGCTGAATGGGTACCACTAATAGCTGCTTGGGGACCTACAAAAAAATGTGCAGAAGTGTAGTATGAGTATAAAACCATGATACTCAGTAAGTATCAAGTCTAGCCTCGAAGAAATAGCAGCAAGGGGTCGACATTGATACTTACTAACAATCCAATAATTAGGTAAAACATAAATAAGATACGAAGTAAAGCATTGTATCATCAAATAAATACAAAGTCTAGAGATACAGTACACATGGAATTTAGGAATGCTTTGCAGATAAAAGAGAGATCAAATCAGTTATCAAATATCTTAATCCCTGCATAAGACATGATGTATGTCAATTAACATTTATATAAAAGTCACCGCATATGTCTAAAGTACATAAAAGTGCATGCTCAGGATCCCTTCTCAATACCTCACAACAAAAATCTATGTGCTTGACACAGGCCACATTCCAAACTAAGCACCAAACCTGGGTGCCTACGCTACAAAGCCCAAAGTAACATAGGTAATTACCTGACTCCGGAGGAATGGATCCGTATCCTAGAGTTGATTTATTTTACAATTAATGATTGTTATCCAATAAACAATATTTGCGCATAGTGTTCATAGTACCAAAATTTTCAACTTTCCATAATAACAACTCTCTACTTATGCATATGTATATGAGACAATATAATAAAGAAGAACTAGAATGAAAATGTTGTCTAAATAATAACAACAATTGAATAGGAAAGCGATGCCAAGGACTGCGGCCGGAATGCAGCTCTACCTCCTCTCTCAACAACTCGCATCAATCACAGATAGGTCTCAACTGAGTCCAATACCTGGATCTGCATAATTAAGTGCAGAGAGTAGTATGAGTACAACCGACCCCAGGTTCTGAGACAATATCATAGCAAACCTCGACGAGGTTATAGTGTCAAGAACTATCAGCGATACTCGCTAATAACCATGTTCAGCTCATAAATATCACAAGTACACAATAATGGTATAATCTAAACATAGAACATAGATAAAATCACATCGGTGCACAAAGAGATAATCTGCCAAATCTTGTATCAGTTAACAACCCAGCATATAGAGAAGATTTGTATATAGGATCAAGTCTCATGTGCACAGGTAGACATATACAGAAGATATGTACCGCATTCTCACTAATTGAACCAAGCATCATATAGAGAAGAAATGCACAGCGAGGCATGTATACATTCTAGATCTTGCATATAGAGAAGATATGCAAATAAAATATGTATACATCCAAGGTATTTGCAAATAGAAAAGAGGTGTAATAACCAAACAATAATCAGTCTTCCTCGTACCATGTGTACACCATCAAGATAGAAACATGAGAGGGTGACCTAGGATGATGGATCCTTATCCACACACTGCACAGACAACTCATGTGCCATATATATCAACCGCACGGACCACTACATGCTATCATATATCAAACCCGTACGGATCATTCATGTGCTATAAATCAGTCCATATCACACACAAATCATACACAAGAATACATATACATGAACAATGGATATCACATTACATACTCATGGGCTGATACAAGTGACATGCTAAGGTGTATGCATGTGCGAATTGTACTACCATAGCTCAAATTAGGAGATTACGCCACAAAATAGCAATTATCATGTTTTAATAGGAGATTGACCTACATTTTACCTCTAACATAAGCTCGCAGATGGGGTACAAGCATAAAAAGCATGATAGCATGAAGCTTAGCAATCGATTCAAGGCAAAACATAGCCTAAGCACTACCCGAGCATGGATAAAACCCCGATGCATGCACATGGGCTCAACTCCCCGCATGTGCGCCATCCGTAGCACATAGCCAACACTAATAACTCAGGCAACTAGTGCCTCAACTAAGCTTAGGCAAGATACTTACCTCAAGCAAGCCAAATCAATACTCTAAAAATCCCTTCCTGCGTGAATCGGCCTCTGAATAGCTCGAACCTAACCAAAAATAATTCAATAATATTAAATAAGTCCATAGGAAACAACCCCAACCAATAAAGCTTCTGCTAAACCCATAGTTTCATGCTAGAGTTTGCCTTAAGTGAATCAATATGAGCTGTAGAGTTGAAGGACCTTTACAAATATAATGATGGATTAACACAAGTTTCAAGGAAGTATTGTGAGGGTTGGATGGTTTAAAAGCTAAACGAATCGAAGAAAATAAGTATCGTCGAAAGTCGGCAAGAATATTACAACCCGTAATTTTGAGCTGAGATTATAGTTCTTAACATGAGAATAAAGTGATGTTATGAGGTATTTTAGTTGCACTATAGTCGCATGCTAAGTTTTGAAGTCAAGCAAGTTGTGAAACAAAGGTCGACGAAAGTCGTCACAAGTTACGTTCATAAGTTCTACTAAAATTTGGATCTAATGTCATAGCGCTTTTACCCCAATATAATTGGAGATACAGGATTTTCGACCTACTGAATTTAAATTCTAAGAGTCGATTTTCCGACGCATATAACCGTTCGTCAATACAACATCGGAGTAGAGTGATATTCGCGTTTTCGCGAGACTGCGCAGTCAGCCACGTTGGGACCCACTTGAGGCAGTGGAAATATCTTGATATATGTGATGCCTACAGCTCGTTTTCGCTCATTATATTTCACTCTCTCCAGACCCTGGACACCTAAAACCTTCTCCCAAAGTTCTCTCATTATCCAAGACCCAAACAAAGGACAAACAATACAAAGCAAGTGTCAGAAATTCCGTAGTGCTAGTGAGTTTCTTGTTCTTCTTGTGGTTGATGATTTTGGTGTGGTTCAAGATTGTGTGTGCGTGGGTGTTTGGGGGGGGGGGGTTTAAAGTGGTTTAAGTGCTGTAAAATACAATCCCAAGCCGAGAAACCCAAAGTGATTGCTAGTTTCTCTTCCTTGTTCTTGTGGCTGCGTTAGAAGGATACTTCATGGTGACATATTCTCAAACTGAAGTTTTTCTATCTGTTTGAAGGTAAAAAACCTCTTACTCTACATGTATTTAAGCTTATCCAAGCTGCAACTAAGTCGTTGAAGCTAGAACTTGTGAGATATCTATTGAAATACTTGTTAGTAATTTTGTTGATCGTTGGACTATTTAAGAGGCTTAATATTATTATTGTTGATGCTGTTTGGGCTGTTTGGTGATTGATGTAACTTGTGGATGTCATATAAATAGGGGGAGGTGTTGCTTGTTGTTGATACCCAATTTTGTCCTTATATTTTATAAAATATTATATATACTTTCAAAATATCATTTTTGCATCACTACTCAATTTACAAGAGCCAAATAAGTGTTTCCTATATTTTTCCATAATTTTTAATGCTTTAAAATTAATTTCTCGCATTTAAATTATTCAAATATTTGTTACCTAATATTTTAAATTATTTTATAATGACTTAATCATCCAAATTTATTATTTACACCCACATATATGTTTTATAACATTTTTACTTCAATTCATATGATCACATTTGTATTTTTGATCTATTTACACGATTTTTGCAATAATAGCCTACATTCTATACATAATTATATTTATTGCATTATTTTTGTTTTTTATTATAATGTTAAGCTATTATTTTCAATATTTTACTGCATAAATAATATTTTTGTTATTTATTAACCACTTTTTATAAATTATTTTAAACAATTTTCACACATATAATTTCATAGCCCAATTTTAAGCCAATTTTCGAACCCAAATTACTAGTCCAAATATCAAAACCCTTGGACAAACCCCCTATCCCAAACCAAAAGACCCTTTTATTCCAACCCGGTTGGGACCCGACTGACCCGCCCCATCTCTCTCTTTAAAATCACAGCCGTTGATCTCTCTAGATCAACGGCTCACAATACCTCCCCCTTCTTTTCTTATATCTCCATGAACCAACCCTAAAAATCACTCTTCTCAAATCAGCCGCCTCCATACTCTCCTTCTGCAAACCCTAGCAGCCGCTGTTTAGTTCCTATCCTATTTCGAGAAACGGAATACCCCTACCCCGAGAGATCAATGGCTCATAATACCTCCCCCTTCTTTTCTTATATCTCCATGAACCAACCCTAAAGACCACTCTTCTCAAATCAGCCACCTCGATACTCTCTCGGACCTTCTCCTCTCTTCTGCAAACCCTAGCAGCCGCTGTTTAGTTCCTATCCGATTTCGAGAAACAGAATACCCCTACCCCCTTTTCACTAATCTCCCCATCACTTGGTTACAAATTGTTACATCTCATTTTAAATAATTATAGGCTCAAATACAAATACAAAATAACCCAGAAATACATCTGGGCCTTCAAATAGGCTTAAGACTTCATGCGGACAGTAGGCCCAAACTCCAAGTGCAGACAGTACTTTCGAACCCTCAATACCAAGGCAGGCCCAACATACCAGACCCAAACAATTCCAATGATTAAGCTATGGAATGGTAAATTCAGCCATACAAGTAACAACACTACTCTTAATATTGTAACTAATAACCGTTTTAATCAAGGCATATAAGCAAGATCAAGCTTAAATTGGGAAAACATACGAGACACATATAGGCAAGTTCACGCTCATCATTTCAGAAATAAAACTTAAGAGCAGCAAGGTTATTTCAAACAAAGACTCAAAACAAAGCTTGGCCTAGGATTATCTTTGAGAGCTTTAGGCAGGGGTTTGAACGTGAAAACCAAGTAGTGACATAGACAAGAACATGTGAGATACAACCTTAGCATGGAAGCATTAACATGAGAGCCTAATAAGAACAACTAACTTGTAAGGCTTAACATGTGGAATGTTCAGGCAAATACGAATCATCACACAAAGGTTTTAAATCCAACAGGCAAGCATTCATGGCAAATGAGAAGAAACTGGATTTCAGGTAAATAAGGCAAGCAGGCATCACCTGAAGAGGGCAGGGACTTGTATCTGTTGACATAAGAAGAAATAAACTAGACATGTATTGGAATTCACCGTAGGAGTCTCAAACAATCAGTGAGCACACAACATCAAAGCAAAGAACAAGTTTGCCTTGGCATTGTAACAGTAGTGGCATATAGAATTCATATAATCACAAGTTGATTCCAGGGAAATAGCAGGTGTACATGAAAAACTTAGCAAAGACACATTCCGATATGTTCTGGGCATGCATTAGTTCCCTCGGAGATTCTAAGTCATGGATTCATGATAAGCAAAAGCCTTAGGTAATCAATTAGACTTAAACGTGAAGATAACAAATCAATCAAGTTGGACATCTACAATGGATGTGCATTAAGGCTAGTAATGTCAAGGAAGATCATATTAGGCTAAGCACTTAGACAGTTTCATCACATAAATTGCAGCAAAACAGCTGGTGATGCATAAGAGATTCTACAAGGAGAAAACAATTCTACGCAATGACACAATTTCCCAGGGATCTAAACAAAGTGCGATAAACATCAATAAGGTTTAATTGCATACCAAGCTAAATGTCATGAATCAAATAGCTAACTATTGGAAAATCAGAATTAGAATAGAGTAGGAACTATAGAATGGCATTAGAACAAGCAGGCTTGAAGGGGCACAAAATTAAATACCCAAAGAATGCACATAACATAAAAACAATCAGAGGGAAGTAAAATTACGAGAGTATAAGGTACTAACCAGTGCCGAACAAAGTAAACAAGGAATGAAGAACTCAAAATATCAGGAATAGCTGCGATTACTGGAGAACGATGAAACCCCAAATCCCCAGTGCTTCAGAGTTCACAAGTGCCTCGAAGAAGGCTCCGAGCAGTGCTTGTACTGGAGGCAGTTAATAAACGGAATCCAGTAGCCTTGGATTTCAATCGGCCAAAATCAAAATCTCAAAATAATATAGAATAGGTGAGAGTGGGAGAACAATAGTCATAGTAGTAGTAGTTGTAGCAGTAGTCGTTAAGCTTACAGGGGAAGCGGAGGAGGGAGTTTATATAGTGGTAGAGATTGAAGGAAAAAACATGAAAAACAATCAATTAAGCATAAATAAGGAAAGAAAATATCACATGAAAATCGAAATCGGTAGAGGAGATGGAGACTCTCAAACCCTAATTGGGTTCAATCATCTGAAAGTCGAACCAAGAGTGCAAATTGCTCTTTGTTGAGCGTATATAGATGGAATACCGCCCAAAATCCAAAAATTCGAGTCATTCCAGTCTGATCTCGGATGTGATAGTTGCCAAACTTAGGCAAGTACCTAAGTAACTCCACAAAAGGACGACCAATAATGAGAAAAGACTAATAAGGTAAGTAGATCATAGGTAGATTCCACATGAATGGGTAGAAAACTTGCCTATAGGATTTAATTGCCTTGTTTGTTATTCGTTTGATGTGCTCCTATTCTACACACTCATAGAAATCATGCCTATAGGGATCACACACACTTCACTTGTACACTATTCAAAGCATGTTAGTATTTGCCATAGCTGTTTCTATGTCTACTACTATGCACACTTAGACAACATGCCTATAGGATACAATAATGTTGTTCTGCTAGTGCTCATCTAGATAGTATGTCTATAGGGTTTCAACTAATCAATCAATTCGTCGCTTCTATTGCTTTTGGTACACTACTCATCTATATATCATGATTAATTACTTTGTTGCTCCATTGTATTGCCACACTTAGATGACTTGCCTATAGGGATCAAGTATTATAAAATCAATTTCAATTATCAACTATTAGAAATCCTACCTATAGGATACTGTCACCTGCCTAAGAAGTATGTTTATAAAATAAGCATTGTTAACCTTGAGCTTTCGAACAGTCTTACCGCCTTATTGCGCGAACAATGTAAATATCATACATATAGAACCTGCAATACCTTTAATCAGCAAATCCGTTAGTCTAAAGCTGCAATGCTGCCTGTACAACGCTAGAAATCAGAATCACATAGAAATCATGCATATAGGACTTAATGACTCTAATGCATCTGAAATTGTCTACTGCCTAATCTGCCCGCGTGCATTTGTTGTGGAGGCTAACTTGAGCCCTTCATTGTCTTTATGTGAAAGTCCTATATGTTTTGAATGTGCGCCTAGTTTTATCATTTTTTGAGCATCCTAAGTAGAGTCTAGAACCACCAATAGTAGGTCCAAAGCCTCATAGACCATAGGCATGAGACGGATAGTGCACGCAGAGGACACGACCTAGAATTGTATTAGAGTGCCATTAGGTAAAAAACAATAAGATAGTAATTTGGTAGCAGGAGATGATAGACTGTGGCCGCTAAATAATATGAGCAACCCCTACCTTAAGGGAGATGCGAAGTATTATTTATGTTGCACGGGATGATCCTTTAGGCTAAAAAACTTAGGACCCCCCTCCTTTATATATTTATTATTCACACTTAGTCATTGACCATAGACTAATTTGGTTGTACCTTGTAACCTCCAAAGACTTGTATTGATGATCTATATAGTTCAATTGTTGCCCGATTTTCTTTGCACCTGTTCACAATAGAAACTTTAAATTCCTTATCTTCCCTCACTTATATGATCACTTAGGACAATTGTAATCCGATAATCCCATATATTGTAAACTTTGGCCGGGACCCACAGTTGTGGACCTCGAAGAGTGTCTAGCACCTTCTCTTTGAGGTAATTTGAGCCTTTACCCGATCTTTGGTGACGTTGACTAGTTAAAACAGAGTTATTTGGAAAGAGGTGTCCTAACACACCTTAAAATTGTTAGGTGGCGACTCTTCTCTTTTAACACCTGTTTAAAAGAGTTCTCATACGTCGAAACCCGTCTTACGCGAGAAAACGGGGCGCGACAACATAGTGACTCTGCTGGGGAACTACGCTTAGGCTCTTACCATAATGAAGTTGACTTATGTAGATTATTTGATGACCTGTACATCCTTTCCCTTATTTTCCCTTATTTGTTTAAATCGCTAAGACATGTCCACCCCCTCACCTTATTTCCCTTTATTTGCTATGACATGCACATCCTCTCTCCATTTCCTTCATCTTGTTTGAAGCTGCTATATTCATGTTTCTCCTATCCCTGTCCCCTTATTTGCTTCATTTGATTCTCGCACATTTTCATGAGTTAAACTGACTTCTCTCTTTTGTCTGTACTTTTTCATTTCTTTCTCCTGTTCATGTCATTACTATTTTTACGCACTTTCATCATGCAGATATCTGACAATGTGTTATTACTTTTGGAAACTGCATACTTTCAACATCATACCCCACTCGTGCTATTATCAACATAGCAGCTCTTGATGAGTGTCTGCGCTTTCCTAAAAATACCCTTTTAAACAAGAAATGCTTATTTGCGGTAGACTAGTCGATCAGCGGTGCAGTCAACAGTCCCGTGCCTTTCCCTCTCAAGTTTTCCACTTGAGAGTAACAGTCTAGACCTTTCTAGAAACCACATATTGATTGAAAAGGTACATGCATCATGCTAAACCTAGTTCGGATTGAGACATCATTCACGCATCAACCCGCTTAGATAAACCTTGTCCAAAGTCCATGGGGATCTCCATAATCTCAAAGGACGCCATCATATTATGTGCATTACTTAGAGAAAACATGCCAGCATGTTGATCTTTATTGCATAAATAATCGAATCTAGAGGGGAAAAGGGCTAACTTTTATTTGTTTGCAGAAAATGAAGTGTGAAATCCCCAGGTTTGGTATGGTACAGAATATCCCATCTCTGCTAATTGACTGGTGGAACGACCTTGCACCCTGTGACAGAAACCATGTGGGGAGAGTATTGGGAAACCTGCCGTCCTTACTGAACATTTAACCAAACAAGGGACTGATCAAGGCTACTACCATATTATGGGATGCGAAGACAACAATTTTTCGATTTGGCAATATATAAATGACTCCTCTAAATAGGGGGTTTCGCCAAGTTACCATGGGATAGTCCAAGACTATTGGTGCCAGAAAATCGCACTCCATGTGGTTTTCTAAAAATGTTAGGTTTTAAGAAGAACGACAAACTGGTATGTCTGAAAAAATCATACATCCCATTTGAATTTCTATATGAGCGTTATGGACATAGAAAATCATATCGACTTCATCATGAGGAGCTAGCCATTACCTCTTTGGGAAGCCGGGTATATGTCATGAGGAGCTAGCCATTACCTCTTTGGGAAGCGGGGTATATGTCTTCATTGTCTGTTTCTTGGGATTGTTGATCTTTCCAATGCGAGGAGGAAGGATTCATGCTCGCTTAGCTATGGTCGCAGGACATTAATGAAGGGTATCGAGGGGTAGAAGTAAACTATTATCCCGATGATCTTAGCTGAGATGTACCGTGCTCTAGATCGGTGCGAGCATGGGTTCAGACACTTCGAAGGCTGTAATCTCTTGCTACAAGTTTGGCTGCTGGAACACTTTCAAAGGGGTGATTATCACTAAAAGCTTCTAGGAAGGCCATTAAATGACTACATAGCCAGTCATCATCTAAAGAAGATGACATTCATTCTAGACAAGTTTGCAAAGCCTGGAAATGCTGTAGGCTGGGTGCGCTTCTTCAGGAAACTGATAGATGAGCAAGTGCATTGGATGTTTGAATGGTTTCCTAGTAATGAGTTCATCATCATATCCAAAGGAACTACTCACTTAGTATTGAACGGGCTGCGAGACATCTACCCTTATGCTCCTATAAAGGTGATGAGGCAAGCTGGGAGGAAACAAGTCATAACTCGGGTTTCCAACATAGTTAAGTATAAAGCAAATTTCAAAGGAGATGCAATCCCATTCAAGTTTGAAGCCCAACACATGTGGAACCAAAAGATTATCGTGGAGGGAGAGACTATCGAGCCGGACAGGTATCACGCCGGTCATATGTACTACTATCTCTCATGGTTGGAGGACGACATAGCCAAGTACAAACTGGGGGTCAATCTGAAAGATAGGATCATAGAAGAGGTAGCTGAGGTGCAGGTAAAGTACAAGAGGCTACCTAAAAGGGTGTTCGAATCTTAAACTAAACATCTAGTGAAGCATAAGGTGGATATGGAAGCGATCAGAGAATGGAAGAAAATTACAAGTAAGTCGATAGAGAGGTTGAAATATCTAGAGAAAGGACTAATGGAACTAGAGGGGGACATGAGAAAGAGGCTTTGGGACTGTCAAGGCATGGATCCGGATGAAGGAGGGAAGTTGGCAATGGCGTACTTGATACTCGACATGCGCGATTTGGGAAATGTGGTTGATGGAGTCAAGAGAGCCAAGCATAGAGAAGGTCCTTCAAAGACCAAGTAGACTAGGAGATAATGTTCTTTGCTGCTTTCTAGATTAGATTAGGTTTCGATGTAATAAGGCTTAATGCCATTAGTGACTCTATAACTATTATTTTTCAATTTAGTGAAGATGGATTCAGCTTATTTTCGCATTAATGGAATGAGGCAAACGTTGGCATGAATTTTCTCCATGTCTATGTGTCGCTTAGGCCTACCTCAGGCACAATGAGGTCCCTAAAACAAGGACGCGGATTTTGCATGACCTTACGTTACCTACTTAAATATTGCAAACACTCTTTTACTTCGTCTTACTAACTTGGTTACCTTTTGCTTTTTCTTTCTTTTGATTACTCCCATTCCCAAAGGTTGGTCCATGAATTCTGGCATCATCAACCTACCACAACAGATCTAGAGGTCCTCTACCTCCTTCTCCACCTAGCGATCCAAAAAACAAAGGAAAAGGCAAAGGAAAGATGGATGATCTAAGTGGTAACTGAAAAGACAATGCTACCATTAGAGAGAATGTTAAGACCTCGGACGAAAGAAGTATCCCAGGACAAAATGAGTTGATCTTACGTTTGGAATAGAAAATCTGGAGCAGCAGTGTGAGCTTGAGCAGGTCCGAAATCTAGCAAACCTCTCCCTTACTCTAAATGCCCTTGACATCAACCAGCAAAACACAACCACTCCGAACCAAACACCCGAAACCAAAATCCACCACCCATAGCTCCACAAAATCCTCCCGTAACGCACCAGTATCACAATCCCACACCTCCTCAAAATCTTAACCCACTACTAGTGCAAACCCCTCAACAACACCACCATCACCCGTCCGAGTATCCACAAACCACCACTTATCACATTCCTCAAAATGCACCAGAACGTACCACTAATCCCCCTCAAACTTCAATCAATGATCACCCATATACCCAAGTTCCAGGAACTTATCAAGGTAACCAGATATACGTGAAAACCTTACCGCATACCTTGCAATAAACCATATACATACCTGAGCCGACCAAGAAGGACCTGCTCATTTGAAACATGGCAGAAGAACTCAAGAAACTGACAGGGAGAGTCTAGAGTGTTGAAGGAAGGAAGTGTATTAAAGGTTTAAACTATGAAGTTTGTGTATCCAGCCAAATGTAGAACTACCGTAGGGTTACAAACCTCCCAAGTTTGAGATGTTTGATGGCACTGGCGATCCTAAGGTGCATCCGAGAAGCTACTGTTACCAGCTTGTAGGAATAGGTAAGAATGAAAAAATCCGCATGAAACTATTCATGCAAAGTCTTACAGAAGATGCATTAACTTGGTATATCAGCATGGGCGAACTGGGTGAGCATGGCATCGGATTTCATGGACAGATTCAGGTTCAATACAAAGAAAACACCAGACGTTTTCCATATCCAAAACCTCAAGAAGAAGCCGATAGAAACCTTCCGCGAGAAATCTACTTGTTGGAGATCAGAGGCCGCCAAGGTGAAGCTTCCACTTGAAGAAGAACAAATGGACAAGTTCTTTGTTAGAGCTCAAGATCCGCAGTATTATGAAAGGTTGATGGTTATCGAGAATTATAAGTTCTCAGACATCATCAAGTTAGGAGAAAGGTAGAAGAAGGAATCGAGAGCAGGAGGGTGATCAATTTTGAGGCACTGTAAACCACAAACAAAGCCTTGCAATCAGGAGGTATCTCGAAGAAGAAAGAAGTGGGTGGCGTGATGGTAGCCCAGGACCTTAAGTCGCCCCTTACATACCAAATGCCTCCACCCACATATCAACACTCACATAAAAAATACCAATACCCTGCCACCACCTACCATACATATTGTTACGCCCCGGCCTCGGGGAGCGCGACCAGTGCTGAACAGAGATAACCCGGGCGAGCAAGCCTGCTAAATACCTTGTACGAATCCTTGCCCATTAATAATATAAGAATCAGTATAAGTGATAGACATGCGAAGAGTCAAGTGTGCCACATTCTTTTTCCATTACTCAAAGGATATTCATTTATAATTTCCAAAATATTACAAGTTTATAGATATCATGAAAAACAGGTTTGCGAAATACCAACACTTCTAGTTCCATTCCAAACATCATACACCACCCACAACCTGTTTACGGAGCCTCTAAGTACAACTGAAGTGAAGAATGAAAGTGCCGGCAACAAGGCCCTGGCTATACCTCAAGGCACAAAATACAACATCAAATGACATAAAGCCTAGAATAGAGTAGGGCCACCAAAACCTGCTGAATAGGGAGTAACTGCTATCGAGGATCAAGACTGCCCGCTGATGAACCACCAACATCCATTTAAGATGCAGCTCCCCCGGCAAAAGGGACGTTAGTACATGTGGAATAGTACTAGTATGTAAAGCTAAATGTCCTCTTTCGAAATGGAACGCAAATATAAGAAGGGGGAAAAACTATGGAAACAACAAGTAACAATCAACAATATCCAAATGCCAAGTTTAAAACATAAAAATTCAAAATACATATATAATATGTATTTTTGGTTAGGAGATCATTAGCACCGATATACCACCGTGTTTTTAGCATGGGGTTTGATCTCCGTCCGGTCGGCTAGGCCATCTAACTCAAAGACATTCGATCTGCACAAAACGGCCCTGCCGCCTCACCCCAATGTCTGTGGAAGGAGGTGTAATCACAATACAATCTCAATCACAATTTCAATTAAAATTTCCAGCACAATCATCACCATGTGTGCGGCATGGAGTCCGATCACGACCCGACCGGCTAGGCCGTCTCACCACAATGCCATGTGGATCGACATCACCCTATTCTCATCACATTAATCTCATCCTAAATAAGCAAAATAATCATAAAGCACTCCTACATTGGCACGTGTAGTTTTGGGGTTAGGTTATTTCAACCTACCTTTCCTCCGTGACTAATGATACTCCAAAAAAATATTTATTATATAAAGGACTTTCAACTCATTTCAATATCTTTTACACGTTTATTCTTTTCATTGGCACTAGTGGCCCCAAATATAATATCATACTTGGCACTTTGGCCGTATGTCATATCTCATGCTCACCTTTTTCACTTTCAAACATCATCATAGATCATCGACATTAAAGCATTTCTATATATAGTTTTATTGGTACCTTCAACCACACTCGTATGATTCTCCACTCAAGGCATGGTTGCCGTAACTCATGTTCCACACTTTTATTTCTTGACTTTACATTATCATCATCACAAACATCAACATGTAGAATATTTCGGAAATCACAACTTCAATTCATTAGTAATGGAAACTTTAAACACAACAGGTTTCTTCCTAAAGGATGGGGCAAACTGACCAGCAATAGAAACACACGTTAAAATCATAAACGAGCAATACACCATTTATTTTTGAATACTTTTTCCTAAACGGGTAATACACAATTTCAACTCATGAATATGTAAGAACTCAAATCACATTGGAAATATTTATAAAGGGGGGCATGGTGATTTCGATTTAAACAAGACTTCAAATCAAATGCACTAGTTACAACAACCATGGCCACGTTTTATATCTCACTCTCACTTCTTTCGCTTCCAAATATAGCCATAGTTTATCAACAATAAGGTTATCTGGGAATCGAGGTTTGATACGTATATGAACAATAAGAATCTTAGCACATTGAGTTTTCTTCCACCACTTGGCATATTAACTTGCAACAAAAACATGATTGAAATCATAATACTCCGACATATTAGTCACATTTGAATACATTCCCGAAGGAGAGCACAATACGATAGGAGCATTCAGTACACATTTCTAGTACATATCATTCAACAGAAGTTTATTTGGAATAGTAAAATTTATAAGGGTTAACTCGGAACATGGGAACAAGGAACTTGAGCCAACCACACTTGAAGCTCACGGGGACATCATGGAATTCAATTTTAAAAGAGAAGTTTGGCCAACATACCTTGTTTGAGCTTTCCTTAAGTTACTACAACGTCCCAATACTCTTAGCAAATTCAATATATAGGAAGATAGGAAAAATCAAATATTAATTGGATGGATTCTCATGATATAGCTCTTTTAGGAATTTTGTCAAACACCTATTATGCAAGATTGACTACAAAGTTCTATAATGGTGATCGTTTCCTCCCTCAACCAATTTCAACAAGATACTACCTAAAATAGTTCAACAACCTCACATTCTTCCACCTATTGGCACATGCATGGCCTATCTCCAACTCTACACTCTACTTAGACCCTAAACAATTTGCATGCATGATGTAGTATAAGAATTTACCCGGATAGATGGTGGTCTAGTGAGTGGCTTCTTGATTCTGGAAGATTGGTGCAAGAATGGGTGATTAGAATGCTAGATGTCCTCCTTCTCTCTATGAAATACTCTTACCTCTCTCTAAAATCATCAGACATCCACTTCAAAATGAGCCCCTAAGGCTATTTATCAAAATGGGGTCAGGTTATACAAATAGAAAAATGGACCCTCTAAAATCAAGTGTGGGGTCGCAGAATGGACCGCAAAATAGATATAGCTAACAAAATGGACTGTGAATGCAATGCCAAAAACTGGGATGGTCTGGACCGGTCTGCGACAGGTTGCGGCCCGCAGATCACATATGCTGCCGCAGAGTGGACCGTAGAATTGCTCTCCAAATTATTCATGCCAAATATGTGACGGATGTGCGGATCGCGGAAAAACTATGCGATTGCATAATGGACTGCAAAACAACCTTCAAAATTCAACAATTTCTTTGCTCAACTCGGCGATGATTATGCGGCCTGAGAAATGGTTCTACAGTCGCAAAACTGACCGTAGAACTGCCTTCTTCAGCCAAAAATTTCCATCAACTTTTCACTGCATTCTTCAACCCAAAAAAATTCCATACCATGGCGATCTTACGAGACGCAAAGAATTTCTACAATCCTCAAACACGTATGTCTACCTCAGCACCACAAAACCTCAAATTCCTTAGCGAAATTTACTGGGCCTTACACATAGAATACCCAACCTGCATATTACCATTCACCTCCACCTTCCCGCCAAAACTACCCAAAGCCACAACCAAACTTTGACCGCAGAATTCCCACACAATACAACCCAATTGCTGAACCCATAGCCCAACTGTATGAGAGACTAAAGGCTGCTGGATACGTCACCCCCATTCCTGCTATTGCTGTTGAGAACTCTTCCTAGTGGGTTAACCCCAACAAAATTATGTCTATCATTCAGGCATGAAGGGTCATACCATTGAGGAATGCCTCATGTTGAAGGACAACTCAGACACTAATCGACCCCAGATTATACAAGAAAACAAAGCCGCACCAAATGTCGGTAATAACCCTCTCCCGGATCATAGGGGTGAAGGACTGAATGTGATAAAAACTGATGAGGAATGGGATTAGGAGGGATTCATTGGACTTATTTGAGAGGGGGATACTCCTAAAAAATCTTCTGCCACCCTCTCGCCGATTATGGTGCAAACTCAGGCACTGTTGGAGGTCGAGATAGCTACGCCTTTCATTGTGATGGTAGCTCCAGCACCGTCTTATAAGTCTGATGCCATCCCATAGGATTATGGGGCGGAGGCGAGAAGTAAAGGAAAACTCAAGATGGAAGAGACAGTTGCTGTGCAAGGAATTACCAGACCTAACAGAGTTTATACACTTGAGAATCTTAGAGGAACAAGCAAAGAAACCAAATCTAAGCCACCTGTCCCGGAGATGGGCACCGATGATCTTTGGAGGAGGGTACAGGCAAGGGAATACTATGTTATTGATCTCCTGAACTAGACTCCCGCCTAGATATCCATCCTGTCGCTGTTGCAAAACTCAGACGCGTACAAGAATGCCCTGATGAAGGTACTAAGTGAAGCTTATGTGCCCGTCGGTATCACCAGAGGGGAGATGGACAATATGATAGGACATGTATTGGATAGTCACAAAATTACTTTCCGCGAAGATGAGCTACCGCCAGAAAGGTTAAGTCACAACAAAGCATTACATATCACTATGCAATTTGAAGAAAAGTTCATTGCCAGCATCCTGATAGATGGAGGTTCGAGCCTGAACATATTCCCGCTGACTATTTTGAAAAGACTGGGTAAAGGCCTACACGAGAGATGGATAGAAGCATGAATTTGAAAGCGTTCGATGGCTCTCAGAGAGTCACTGTTGGAGAAATCAACCTTGATCTACAGATGGGCCCGACCTGGTTTGATGTTGTATTCCAAGTGCTAGATAAATGATCAACAAAGAAACTACTGACCATCATATTCAATGGAGACTGCACTCAGGAAATTCTAGCTTCTGGTGGGATAATTGGTTAGGTACTGGGCACTTAGCTAATTTCAAACAAGGGCAGGGCAGGCCTGGCAACACCAAGGTCTCACATTACTGGACAGACGGGCAATGGGATATCCATAAACTCTGGCAAATAACATCTCAAACAGCTCCCCTGTCCATAATCCCACACATTCTCCAAGTCAAAATCCATTATAACTCCCACATTAATGACACACCAATATGGCAGCCTTCTGCTTCTGGGGAATTCTCTTGTGCATCAGCATGGACTGTGTTGAGAGAAAGAAATCAAGTACGGCTCACAAATAAGATGATATGGCACATGAAAATACCCTTCAAATGGTCCTTTTGCCTATGGAGAGCATTGAGAAACACCCACGGACGACAGAGTAGCAGAGCACATACTCAACACAGTTCATTTTGCTCAAATCATCTAGAAGCACTTCAATGCACCAGTTGGGATCCAAAATCACAGGCAATCCCTAACAATGAAGCTAATGAACTGGTGGATGCAAAAAAGAGAAAATGAGGTCCAAAAACTGGTACTAGACACATTGCCAATCATTATATGCTGGAATTTGTGGAAGAACAGATGTGCAGCCAAACATGGGGGAAAATCATCATCAGTTACCAGAGCATTGTACTCAATCACATCTAATTTACTTCGGAAGCTCAAAAACATCTTATGCTAACATCAAATGGCCAGCCACATGGCTAGAAATGTACATGGCTATAGAGAGTTTACAGCATCACACCAATGTGCAGCAAGTAGTCTGGTTGAAGCCAACAGTTGGGTATGTCAAAATCAACTTAGATGGCAGTGCTCTAGGTAACCCAGGGAAAATAGGAGCAGGGGTCATCATTAGGGACCAGCAAGGTAATTTCATTCATGCTATTTCAAGTCCACTGGGAGAAGGAACTAATAATTTAGCAGAAACCCAAGCAGCACTCATTGGCATCAATTGGTGTATGCAAAATGATTACACCAAACTTCACCTGGAAACAGACTCTAAGTTGCTTACTCAATGGCTAACAGGACAGTTTAAGCCACCATGGACCTTAGATATGCTAATTCAAGAAATCAAAAATTTAAGCCAACATTGTGAAGGCTTTAAGTGCACTCATGTCCTGAGAGAAGCCAATGGTCCAGCTGATACCCTGTCCAAACTGAGCCATTATTCCAACTTCCTAAGACACTATAATAGCCAAAGGGAATTACCTGCATACATAAGGGGACAGGTTCACCTTAACAGTAAAGGCACCCCTACATTTAGACATAGGAAGTCCAAAAGACTTAACTTCCCACCACAGATGATGCTTCAAAATACACTTGGATGATTAACATGAATATATTCTTGAGGAAAGAATTAGCAGCTCAACATACCACAAATTTAACATACAGTAACTCCAACAGAAACAATAAAATATGCAGCAGACTGTCTCTCTTTATAACTGATCTATTGCTGGGGAAATCATTGTCCATAAATACTAAGACAGTCTGCTGAGGTTTGCAGGTACATACAGCACTGTTTCATTGTTGTAGTTACAAAGGCAGTCACCAAAATCATGGTGCTACAGCCTATGCAACTGCAGCAACACTCCCCTTCACATTTTTTTTTCTTGCAGGGAAATATAACCAAATACTACAACAGCAGTCTCTTAGTAGCAGCAGCAGCCAACCAAATACACCAACAGCAGTAAAACTCAAGCAACATGTCAACAACAAACTCCACTTCAGAAGCAAAACAATGACAAGGAACCAGCAGAGGAGCAGCCATCAAAACAGGAAGCAACTGGAGAATGCAACAGCAACATTAACAACAGCAACATCAGTAGCAAATCAGCAGCAGCACTGGCAGCAGCAGCAATCGATTCTGCTGACTGTTGCTGCAATAGTGCCATTGGACTACTCCCCTGCTGCCAAAATTCTGAGATTAGTACTGCATTCTGATGTTGTTCACTACTGCTTTAGCTGCTATTGCTGTTGTAGCTGCAGTTGTTGCTGCTGCTGCTGTGTGCTGCTACTACTGTGTATTATTTGTTGTTGCTGTGTGCTGCTATTTTGCAACAACAAAGCAGTAGTTTTTTAGAAGCAGGAACAACAGCATAACTCAACAAACCAGCAAGCAACAGAAACAGCAGTAGCAATAATAACAGCTATAGCAATTGCGGAAGCAGCAGCAAAGGTACCAGCAGCAGCAACAGAAACAGAATTAGCAACATAACAGCTACATCAATTGCGGAAGCAGCAGCAAAGGTACCAGCAGCAGCAACAACAGCAGTGACAACTCCAACAGTAGTAACAGCAGCAAGGAAGAAATAAAATCACCAAGCAGCAGAAGCAACATTCCTCAACTATGCTTCCTTTGTCAAAGCAAAGTTGAAGTTTGTTACCTTCTGTTTATGGTACATCATGTAAAAGACTCTCATCTTTTTCCTAGAAATAGACCTTATCGTACATAAAGGATTCTATATCAAATCACCTCTTTAGTAGAATTAGGAACATATATACTCTTTTGTATAACTGACCTACATTCGCTTCACAATGCTTTTGCACATATGGTTGTCTATCGATGTTATAAGATAGACAATCATTACAACATCATAGGTCTAACCCATCACAGCTACCTAGGTATACTTGGTTGTCAAGTCTCAATGACCAAGAGTGTACATCCTTCACATTGGGAGGTAAGGCCTAAGTCCCCCTACATCCTTGTATTTTAATATATATATATATAT